>JBBBVU010000014.1:22485200-22513317 GCA_037177055.1 Atherinosoma microstoma | reverse complement strand
CCCCCCCCCCCCCCCCCCCCCCCCCCCCCCCCCCCCCCCCCCCCCCCCCCCCCCTCCCCCCCCCCCCTCCCCCCCCCTCCCCCCCCCCCCCCCCCCCTCACACTGTCCAACATTTATCAACTCTCTATATGCTTTCTTCATTCTGCTGCCAGTGAAAAGAGGGTTTGAAATAAAGCTGAGAGTCAAGGGGGATTTGTGTGTGTTTGTGTGTGTATGTGGTGGAGAACAGAGGAGCGTGCAAGGCGCTGATGCCGGGCTTCCACGCCACTTGTAATCAGCAGAACAAATTGCCCAAATCAATCATGGCTGCCCCTGCCTGAGCAACGGCAGTGGGAATGGGAAGAGCACTTGTATGATTATCGTGAGAGATAGTCGTAATTGTCTCCTTAATACCGCCAGACCGATGACTGACACAGTCTAGTTAAAATTGCATGAAAAGGACAGCAGACACCACCAGCGCACTCTCTCTCACTCACTCACACACACACCCACACACACACACACACACACACATACATCTTTCGCATCCCTTCTATCCCCGCTTTTCTTTACAGTATTTTCACGGGCAGCACACATCGATTCAGATGTGACCGTGGCCATAAAACAGAAGCAAACGGCTGCGGTTTGACTGCTCGGAGGAAGGTAAAGAAAGCAAGGGGACAGTGAGCGAAATCGAACTTTTAATCTGGATGGTAGACAAACATCAGAGGGGTGATTTTCCAGCCCACTGCCATGACGGATGTAAAGAGAGGGAGTGAAAAGGAGCGATAAAAGTAGGGACAGAGCGATTTGACTATCAGATTCTAGTGAACTGTAAAATGAAATGGATTTGTCAGACTTCCCTGAGCATATGGAAGAGTTTACAGTATCTGGAACTTAGTGCGCTATTAAGTTTAACACCAGTATTTGCTGGACATCATCTTTTATGTCATATGAATGTAAACTGCCTTATTAAATATAACACATGGAGATCTGTAGTGATTTTTAGAAGGTACAGTATCCAGGCAAGTACAAACCAAAAACTACGACTACCAGTGCTGCTTGCCCGGACTGTACCGATCACAATCTCCAAAGTCTGAATCTACTTGTGAAGCTTTGCAGGACACACACACACACACACACACACACACACAGCAATGGTTTCATAGATCTGAAGTGTGTATGAAACTTCCTCATTTGATGTCTCAATACAATGAACAATTAGTCTTTTTGTTCTGCAACAGATGTCAATAAACTGGATGGTACGGAGAGATGGCAGCCGATGCATGAGGGACGTGTCATTTCACATCTAATGAGCAGAAGATTGGCTGAGCCCTTCTCAGGAGAGAAAAAAAAAACAAAAAAAAACGATCTGGCGTATCGATCAGCCAATCGCGCTGCCTGCTTTTATTGGTAACACTTGAGTTGAATGCAGTATTGATCACTGGTGTTCTGTCATTGTTAGCTATGATAAATGTTTACTGTCTATTGTTGATTTGTTATAACACTTCTCTTCCAGGTAAAATCTTCTCACATCATTGGCTTCATTTGAGGTTGAATTGCAAGATTCAGACAGGGAGAAGATTGTGGCCTCATGCCTTCAAATCAGGTTGCTGTTTCAAACTCTGATGGTTTACTGGAAGGCTTTTGGATGTTCAACATGCCAGATATACAACACCTTACACTAATTTGTGGCATCAGCTCTTTCAAGTCATGGCCCTAAAGCTCTCCTGGGAGCCAGAGAGAAACCCTCTTTTCACCATCAGTCAGACTACCACTGCTAGGACACACCAAGACTGAAGGATGGAAGGATAGAGAGAGAGCAAGAGAAGCAATGGGGAGAAAGAAGCCCTTTATCTTTATGAACTGAGTGTGGCAGAAAGCACTGATTGGTACAACAGCACTCGTCGGCCTCTGGTTGTCTCTCGACTCTCCCCGCGCTCAGCTCCAGAGAGAAATGAACTGATGCAAGACTGGATTGAGATTGACTGGACTGGAGGAGAAAGAGAGAGTGAGATATAGCTCAAGAGGGAGCTATGGAGGAGTGGCACAGACAGATAAAGGGAACAAGACGTGTGTCTGTGAAGCAGAATGAATCAAAGAAGAAAAGGAAAGAGGTTGAAAGAAGAAAGAAAAAGCACGAATAGAGACACTGATGGTTATTTATAGACCAAAATCACGGGGGCCTAAAATGTGTTGTTGTGTAAAAAAAAAAACTTGGCAGTAAAAATCTGAAGAAAAACTTAAGAAAGTGAAACTAATCGGGGCTTTGTGAGTAGGACACGACTGTAAAACATTCTCAATTCGTAATATGTATTACAAATATCAGACTTTACGTTTCACTGTCTGTTTATTTCTTTTTTAATTTCCTACCACCTGTCAATACCATCATTTACATATGAGGAAAGTGTTTCATAAAGGGACTGCTGCAGAAAAAACACCACCTGTTCTGGTTATTGAGGCAGATGGTATGCTACAAAATCACTCTTTCCAATGTAAACATAAAAACAGAAGAATATTGTTTTCATTTTTAATGGGCCAAACAAAAAAAAAAGATGAAAACAGACAGGAATTAAGTGTCTCTCTGCGTTTGGGGCATTCAGTCGCCCCCTTCTGGCAGTGGCAGTAATTACACAAATAAACCCATGCTCATCTTGGTGCTGTTGACTGCTTCACATTTGACATTGTAATGGTTTTTCTGGATTTCTTTGCCATGTGGAGAATCAGAAACCTTTCTAGTCCCAGTTTTCAGGCTAAACTCTTTCCTCAAATTAGAATCTCTCTTTTTGTCCACTCTCTCCTCCATCCTTCCGCTCCTCAGCTTTTCTCATTTCCTAAAATGCATCTTGAGGAAAGAAGAACGAGGAAAGTGATGGACCGGCGCATCCGCAAATAATGAAATACAATGGTAAGACGATGCAGCTGTGTTCCATGTTACATTCAATTGTTTTTGGTAAAAAAAAAAGAAAAGTCAGCTCTAAAGCAAGGACATCATTTATTCAAATTGCAATTAGAAATGTGAATACCAGCTTAGTGCAGGTGCTCTTCATCATCTCTATCTAAAGCAGCTGAGGGGAACCCTGGTCCTCGAGAGCCGCAGACCTGTAAGTTTTCAATGTTTCCCCGCTCCAACACACCTCATTTAAATTAAATGGATCCAACAACCTATTAAGTTCTTCACAATAACTCATTGATTTGAATCATTTGAATCAGGAGTGTTTGAGCAGGGAAATATCCAAAACCTGCAGGACAAGGGCCAAGGTTCTCCACCACTGATCTAAAACCTGCTAGCCCCTAAAAACATGACTCACCTTAAGGACCCAGCCAGAGAGAGACAGCAGATAAAGTCACAGAGGAGGACAAAGAGGAATACATTTAAGCAATAGGGTAAAAAAAAAAGTGTTTTCAAAAGGGACAAACTGACTTACAGGGACAGTTGGCGCCCTCTGGGGTGCTGGACGGTGTCCTGCCGTCGGGACAGCAGCCGAATTCGGTGTTGTCGCAGGATGACTTGTCCTCAGCTGTGGGTATAGTGGTGCTTGTCACTGTGGGACCTGTGGGTGATGCATAGTTTCTCATAACAATTCATGAACCATCAGTATATTCTGAAATTCAAACCAGCTTATCTCCCAAACCCAGAAGGGAGGTATGACCTTAAACTTTTAGACCCCAGAGACAGGTAGTACGTCTACGGTAAAACCTACGCTTTTCTTTGCTTTTTCTCAACTTCTCTCCTGCTTCTACAGGTGTGTGTGTGTGTGTGTGTGTGTTTTCAGTTTGCTAAATAGTGGTTGAACGCTTAAAGAGGCATCTGTCAGGGATGATTATATGGCATTTTCATGGATGCTGATTTTATGGTTGGAACTAATTTTGTCAGGCGGAGGACACTTATGGGCACTGTTGCCAGCCATGTCACACACAGAGCACTTTGAATGAAAGGGGAGGGAGGGGGGGGGTGATAACAGCTCACTGCCGACTGGCTGACAGTCACCCCAACGCGTCCCACGAGGACTAAAAATACTATTGTTGTGTTAATTTGTTTGTGTTAAATTGTGTTACTATCACAGTATATCTGGCAATCTTGGGACATAAAAGACATAAAAGTGGCAAATGAGTGTGTGTAACAGCAGCAAGCAGCCCTTCTCGGTAATGATGGTGCTATTGGAAAAAGGGGGGGTATCTTTGATGAAGCGGTGCAGTTTATGGCTGCACAGAGATTAGAAATAATCGCAGAGGCAAAGAGCTAGCGGCTAAACAAGTCGTAAAGACGTCAGAGGCCAGGGACATCCTGCTCAAGGACTCGCGGTCAAGGAATGTGAGAGGAGGAGGGAGTTTATAGGGCATCTGTTGGCGTGTGGTCTGCAGATTTACAGACGCTGGACTGAAGAGGCGGTCACTGGTGGGGGGGGGGGAGCGCAAAACAGTGAGGGAACTCCAGTGGGAGCCATGGGGGCTGTTAAATAAATACACATGCGTGCATGCACATAGATAAGTGCAGAAGAGCACAGATGCAAAAAAATTGTAAATGTGTCCTTCTGACCTACTAACATTTATATACTCAGACAGTTATATGCGCAGTCGGAATTGGACAAATTCTGTGACATGTCGAAAGGAAAAAAGTCCAACACACACACACACACACACACGCACGCACGCACGCACGCACGCACACATCCACAAATAAAGAAATTAACATTATTTCATGTTGAAATTTGCACTTTAAATGCTCTCACTCTGCACACACAGAGCGGTGTTACTTTAGTGTGCACACACAATGTAAAAAGAAAAGAAAAAAAGGCTTGAGAGGACATTTGTTCACATTCACTATCAAATACAGTCAGAAGGAGACAGAGGGTCTCCTTTGCAGACAGGCTACATGCTCCTCACGTCACTGAGCACTCTGGTCAGCCTCTGACAGGAATAAATCTGAAACTTGGAGAGAAACAGCAAGCAGGGAGGAGGAGGAGGAGGAGGAGGAAGAGGTAAGGAGGAGCACATTGGGCTATGCTGTTCCATCAGTCCTATCCTGTCACTGCGAGCTGTCAGGCGAAGTGGATGGATGGATGGAAAGCAACATAAAAAATAAATAAAAAAGAAGGTCTGATTGAAAAGTCTCAGTCAACCCCTTGTTGTCCAAGCGGAGGCCGAGGAACCGGAGCGGGCTGTCACAGTCAGGAGGGCATGTCAGGAAAGATTTGAGGCTAGTCATGTGACAAGGTATGCTGTCTCCACACACACTCGCACCTCAACCTTCCCAGTCACATCAGCCTGTCAAGTCAGGCTCCAGAGATCGCCAGATGCAGGCCAACAGTCTCATCTATCTGGCCTTGCTGAGTGTATTTTACAGAGCCTGGGTTTGTTTTGCGGCGCGCTGGTGGAATGGGAGGAAAAGGCATGGGTGATGTAGCAACAGTGAACCATGCAAATACATCCTTTTCTGTCTGAAATTGAGATATTCATCTTGCGCAAGTGGAAATGACGCTGACAGCAAATCTTTACAAAGACTTCCTCTCCTGTCTGACTTTGATGTTTGTCTCCTCAAAATCAATTTGCATACAAGTAGTGAGGCATGTGCCTATTTTTGGTCTCTAATTAACAGATGATGCAATGAATGTGTTATGAATGTGTCAGCTAAGGGTAGGCTATGAATTTTGTCCAACCCTCCTTGAAAGAAAAAAAAAACTAAACAAAAACCCCTCCCACATAACCCTCAAAGCTTTATGGGTAATGAAGTGAAAGAGCAGGGATTTACCGACAGGCTCATCCGCCCGACTGGATTCTGTTGGGATTCCACTACCCGAACCATCTTCTTCGGTCGCGTCATCCCCGCTCGGTTCCCCGCTGCCTGAGCCGTCGAAGGTGGCAACAGGAGTGCTGCGGGAAGGGGAGCTGGTGGTGGCGGCAGGAGTGGGCTGGATGGAGTGGTTGTTGGCGAGGGTGAAAAAGGCGGTGGTGGTCGGAGGCCGCTCCATGATCACAGTCTTTTCTGTCACCGGAGGTGGAATGGCCCACACACTGTCTGGGTGGAAGGGGGCGGCGGTGGTGATGGTGGTGGCTGCGACTGTGGTGGCAAAGGGGTTGGGGGTGGGTCGGTCTGCCGGTTCAGAGATGGTGTCTGGTGGAGGGAAGGGGAGGAAGCAAGGAATGGATGAATGACTGAGCAAAGATGGAAATGCTTGGTTTCGTTTTACCTGAATAAAATGCGGCCTCAGAGAAGATCAAAATGATACCTCGCTAACCAACAAAGCTTAACAGAACCACAGAATGATTATTTCCACTTACAGCTGACAACCAGTGTTTATATTTGAATTTTCTGGATGATTACGAACCCCTTAACCATCTCATCCAACTCAATGACGCTTAAAAATCTCATTATGAAATTACATTAAAACATGCAACTTCTTATTTAAAAAAGAAACTTGCAATGCATGAGATGTTTTGAGTCTTCATCAACCCGAAGTGAATATGAAATATGGCAGTAGATGACAAGTGTATGCGCTGCAATGTTCTGACGAGCTCTGTTTCCCCAACGGAGTTAAACTAGTCCGGTTAGTGTTAGTTGCGTTTGCATTTATGTAGGTGCACATATGGCGTGTATTTTCAGCACACATATGCATGTTTGTACGTCGGGGTGCTTGCTGTGCCCAAGCCTATGAATTATATATCCATATTCAAATGCTGCCCTATAGTAGCAAAGCTTTAATCACCAACAGCCAGTGCCTCCGGTGATGAATGATTGATAGAAATGGGGCAAAAAAAGCCGGCTTTACCCTGGCTTCAAAGAAGGCAGGCTGCTGCTTGCAGAGAGCGTGAGCATCAGTCAACGCCACCACAAACACACAAACACACTGCTGTCAACAGATGCACGCAAACAAACACACGCACGCACACACAGCCAAAAAAAACAAAAAAAACCACTCCAAATGAGGGAAAGGAGAAGAGCCTCTGTGCAAAGAGACCTTCATTAACAATGCAAAAAGCTCTGGTGCAAAAGGACAAACTGTCTGCAATGAAAGAACGATAAATAGGACAAAAACTCCTGAGGGGGACAAGTGAGCTGGCAGGGAGATGCCAAGTAAGCGAGCACTTCAGATTTAGCTGGGGGAAAGCACGGGTGACGATATTGTTTTTTTTTTTTTTCCTTTGTGTCTTCAAGTCTCACAAGTATAGATGTGTCTTGGTGAGAGGGTGAAATGAACAGAAGATAAAAAGAAAAAAAAATTCCAACATCATAGATTTGCACCTCATTAGGATTCATTTAACATTACCGTGTGTGTAAGACTTAATTACACTGCTATAATCGCTGACTTGATCGGCAATTATTCACTGAGGTGTGAAATGCGATACCTATTGAGACAGCCGAATGCCTGGGAGACACACAGGGAGTCGGCTTAAAGCTCGGCAGATATTTGTATACGCAGAGATACGGAGTGGAGTGCAAAGAGCAGCGATGATATCGCCAAGATCGGTGGCGCGCGTTGCCTTTCTCCTCGGCTACACCTGTCAGTCAGGTGCCGAGCTTAGCGTCAAGCAGCTCCCTCCGTGCAAAGTATGTTTTGGCGTTTGAGTGCATATCTTGAGGAGCAAACTGTGACATAGGATAGGCAAACAAAAAGCACACGTTTCAAGGAGTAAAAAAAGGACTGGCAGT
Organism: Atherinosoma microstoma; assembly: GCA_037177055.1. Classification (NCBI taxonomy): domain Eukaryota; kingdom Metazoa; phylum Chordata; class Actinopteri; order Atheriniformes; family Atherinidae; genus Atherinosoma; species Atherinosoma microstoma. The sequence continues at coordinate 22,505,687 of JBBBVU010000014.1, read as the reverse complement.
AAAATCTATTCAGCCGGTGCTTCTCTAAATCAGATTTAACAGTCCATTTGCCTGTTTTTTTTCCCGCTTTCTCTCCTCTCAGAAGAACAATGGACAGTAACATCACGTGGAGAGGGAAGAAAAATCCTTGTCATCTTGGCTTGCTTTAGCCATGTGCTTATTGTTGAAAGGTGCTTATTAAGATTGTTTGTGGTGTCACCCACCCTCTGTGAGGGGGAGGAATCTGGATACAGGCGATTGTAGGGGAAAGACAAGGGAACCACAAAGGCAATAAGTAGGAGAAATGATAGGGTCAAACTGCTGAAAAGAAAGGGTTTCAATTCAGAGAGGAAAGGAAAATAAAACACACAAAACAACAGATTAACAAAGCAGCAACAGGAGAAAATGTCAAGACAAACTGACTGAACAATAAGAGAAAATCACAGGAGGAAGGAGGAGAAATGTGGAAGGCAACAGAGCCTTGAAGTGAAGAATGCACATGCAGAAGGCTGCCTGTGACATATGGCGCTGGTTGTTGCCAACTTGCTACAAACCTACAGGTGATAGCACCATAGGAGAGCGGCAGATCATCGCCAACATGGTGGCCATTTTCTCCAAGTGCCAGAATTTACTCATCAGTACTAATGCCCTCCCTCTGGCGGTAGCTACAATCGCTCTCGCAGTTCACGCTAGATTTCATATGTAGCCCCCTTCATCTTTTGCTGAGACAGCTAACAAGCCAGGAAAACTCCTCCCTCTCTCTAGCTGCTTCTAGACTTCAGAGAGAGCTGGGCAACACCGCAGTTAGCTGCAAGTTCTCTGTCATAAGCAGAAACATTTCAGAGGTTTTTTTTCCTGCCGGGTAATGATTTTTTTTCTCTCCTCATGGTAGACTGTGCCTAACATGTCTCACAAAAAAATTGCAACAGATCAATGAAGTTTAAAAAGATCAATATTCACTCATTTATATAGGCCTGTGGCAAAGCTCTCTTGTCAAACCACATAGCAGCTCGGTGTGCATTAGCACGCCGCAGCGCTGAGGACGGGCGTCTGGAAGCACTGCATGTAAACAGCGGGAGGGAGAGCAGGCAAGGCTGCGGCGTGGTGAGGGGTGGAGGCAGAGCAAATGCTAATTCGCACCCAGCCACACGTGAAATGAGCTCGAGATCTAACCCCCGAGCTGACAGCAGAAGCCACGCAGCTACCCGCCGTGCGACCGCATCCGGGAGAAAAAAATTAAAAGATCCTCTGTGGCTGTCGGTGGGCCCGAGTGCTCCACTGTCTGTTCCTCCCCCGAGGGTTTGATAGAGAAAGAGTCCGCTGTTAGGCATCTTTTTTGCCTTCTGTGTGCAGCAATGCTAGGTGAGAGATTACACATAACACACGTCTCTATTGCCAGGCAACAGCGGAATGTGAAACCAGACTGGATTTTGGCTTCGTTTTGCTGGTAACCCACCCACGGCACTGAATATGTAACTACCAGATGTTCTGGGACTTATCAAAGCCTTGTCAGTCTCTGGCTGAGCATATTTTATTTTATTTTTTTTATATGTGTACCTGCAACTGTAATCCAACACAGGCCATTCCCTAATTTGGGTCTCATAGAATCCACTCAAGGAAGAGGGAAGAAAAAAAGAGTCATGTGTCAGTGTTTGGCCACTCCATCTGAGCCTGCTAAGCGATGAGGTGAATGAACATTTTTCCACCCATCAATGTTGGACACCTGGCAGTGGCTCATGGCCACAACTGCACAGCTGGCACTCCTCTTTCCCACTGAGCCTGCCGGCATCTTAGCTTGAATCCTGTTGTGAAGCAAGCTGGCAGTCAGCGCGACAACTTCACTCTACATGAAAGCTGTGGCCTTGGCATGTGTCCCAGCACCCATTACACCGATCCAAACAACGTCCATCGGCATCTGGACCAAGGGGCAGGAGTTGCACCTTTTCCCCCTGTACACATGTTCTCTACATATGCAATCATACTCCAACAGCATCCTGCTCCTGGCAACACGAAGCTGCAAAGGGACCTGCAATTTACCCAACAGGAAGGTTTAAAGATGAAGCCAAATCCCAACAGAGGGGCGGGGAAGCTAGGAGGAAGTGTCATTGCTATATCTTGGGGATTGAAAGGCTCAGACTGTAGTTTTCTTTGATTAGTTTTTAAAATGCCAAAAGAATTTTTTTTTTTCTTAATCTACCCTCCAGTCTGCTGCTTGATTTTTTTCCAAAGCTGGCAGTTCAGAACTAAGAAGGGGAGGGAGTTACTTGTTTTGCATCTATGATGTATCAAATATACACTTTAGAGTTCTTGGATTTGACAGATTTTTATATTATGTGCAGTCATTTTTCAATTTATGATTCTGCAGTTTTACTCTCTGAGACTGAGGAGAAAACAGCAGGACGGGAATGATTTGAGACCAGCAGTGCTGCTCATTATCTTTTGACCGTAACTGACAACAGTTGGGCACCCGCTCGATGCATGATGTATGGCGGCTTCAACGGGGCTCACCTGTGCACTGTCCAGAGTATTGCACCGTAACATCTTTGTCTTGCCTGCAGGCTATGGTCCTCAGCTGGCACTGGTCGGCATAGGTCACCCCATCTGAGCCACACACCTGTTCCACAGTGACAGAGATGGAGCGGTAGGAAATAGTAACACATGTTAACTTCCCATAGACAACTGAAACAAGGTGCTTTTGTTTACGTCGTTTATTTTTCTAAACCCACCTTAGTCTTATTTTTCAAATCACAGTCAGGTGAAGGGCACTCGCAGTGGGCTTGCTCTCTCACTTCAATGCAAGTAGCTCCATAATTGCACACCAGCTCGTCACATGATTTAGGGGCTTCAGGTCCTGCGGAAGAAACCGGTTTCCATTGTTACTCATTCTGTAAAGCCCCATAATCAAATAGTTTAGAATAGAGGAGATATGAATGTGGCACCTGTATGAAAAAGAGGAGCTAAATCACCAGTGATGATCTCATACATCTGCATGTTCAACTTCCATTACATTAATTGCTTAAAAATTGCAATGATGCATGACAAATTAGGAAATGTAAGGTTTGTTTTGAGATTTTCTCACATCCAAATTCACTGTATGAGTTGATCAGTTGGATCTCAATCGTGATCTCCGATGTCTTATGTCAGCCAGGGCTTTCCGTAAGGTATAGCACACGGCTAATTGACATGTTAACGAAGTTGCGCATTTATTTCTCCACTACTGTGGATTTATCCATACATCCAGCAGACACACAGAATGTTTTTCTATTTCAGAAATATAATAATTGCAACTTACCAATAATAATGAATCTAGCCAAGTAGGCTAGGCGATGCTAGTCAGACCATGCTACCATCAATGCTGCCTTTCTTTTCCATACGGAACAATTGAAGTTTGATTTAAAAGAAAAAACTTGATTCCAGGTTTTACTGTATTTTGTTTTATAATTCTGTTTTACTCCTGCTGTTACACTAAATGTGATAAAGATTATTGAGGAAAAAAGCATCGCTTACTTAGTTTACACAGTAAATTTTGCTAATTTGCTAATAGTTAGAAATAATTCGAGGATAAAACAAGAACAAAACTATACGGAGCAAAAACATGAAACAGGTAGAAACCAGTTCAATAATTTGTTCTATGCAAATAAATCATTATTTGGTTAATGGAACATAAAGATGGTAGCTTATATGATAAATTAGTTTTTTGTAGTTTTGTAAATTAGCATAAGGGGCTATATTGAGCTAGCTTAGCACAGGTCCACATCCTATGAGTACAGTGAACAATCGTGATTGAAGTGTGGAATGGAATGGCTGCATTTCACAGTTCTGTAAAATGAGTGTTTGTTTGTTGTTTATTATCATCAGATTCTACTTTTCCCCCAAAAAAGATATTTTTCCAAAGTTTCTATGAAGCCTTACAATTGCAGGGGGCTGCATGCAACCCGCAGAGGCTCCAACTGTGGGGTCTTTGCATTGTTGCAACATTAGAGAGGGTTAGAGTGCCCCCACCAGTTAGCTCCCGCTTTTATGTGCGGCACCCTCTGAGCACCTTGTCTTTTCATCTAGCAGTGTGTGTGGCGGAGTGCCTCACCACTGTGCTGGGACTGCTGGCTTCATTAAGCGTTTGACTTCCAGTCGATATCAGATGGTGCATCTTAATCAAGGAGCTGCAGGCCCCACAGCAGGAACTAACCTTTCCTTCAACTGTGTTTTTTTTCTTTTTTTTAAAGTCAGTGCAATCACTGGGGTGATTTACATTATTAATCAAAGTAATCAATAGTCCTGATACAAGGCCATAAACATACACATTTAAGTATTGTGAATCATCCAAAATAAAGTAGGATGCAGAGAAATGAAAGGATCAGAGTGCAACATGTCCTGCACAGGCTTTTTGAACACTTCACTATTTTCCTAATCACTTTCGATTATCTATCTCACAGCCACTTCCTTCTTTGCCAATAAACCTGATGGATGCAAAGAAGACATGAAAAAAGAGGTAGCTGCTATGAGGCTTATCCACTAATCAGATAAGTGAAAGAAAACCACTTAAGAATGATAAAGAGAAGCTTAGAGGAAAGAGAAACATGTGTCTGTGGCTTTAGTACACTCTTATTACCGTTGTCACAGCCATTCATGCCCATCTTGCTTCCATCTGGGCACACATTGCACTTCATGCCTTTCACTCCCATCTTGCAGGAGCACAGACCCGACATCTGCTCGCAATCATCCCGGACCGAGCCCACGGGATCGCAACTGCATGCTGTCGTGAAGAAGTAGAATTAAAAAAAAGGAGGAGAAAGATGGATTAGAATACAGTCAGCTGATTAGTGACAACAACGGGAAGAGGAATATCAATATCTTGGCGTCTAGGTGTATACAGTCAGATTGAAGCATTCTTAGTCTGTGTATCTTGCCTAAGACATCTTTGTTTTGGAGTCTTCCAGTTCAGCTAGCCTTAGGGGCCGCAGAGGGAGGAGGAGGAGGAGAATAAGTATGTAACAGAAACCCAAAAAAACAACCCCGGGGAAGGACATCAACCCCATCATGTTCCTGGAATCAGTGATGTATTTTTTTCCCCTTCTTCTCCTGCTGAAGGTGGTATTAGTGTTCAGTGTGCTGTCTGCTTGCTTTGGGTAAACCTTGTTAAGGTCAGGCCGCGGGTAAGACACCTGCAGGCTTCCTGCTGCTGACTGAAACAGCTCTCTGGCTTTGGGAGCGTATGTCCTATGACACCTTAGCGGCTGGATACAAGCCAGTCAGCATATTGCATTACACCAAGACAAACAAGGGTTTCTGACCCTTCTCTTTACCTGAATACAAATAAGAATGGTTCATTCAGTGCAATTTTGACAGGAATGAAGGACAAAGTAAGAATCAAATTAGCAAAAATTTAGTCTGCAAATTACCTTTCCTGTCTCCACAGACTTCCTATCTGTTAATTATATTCATTTAAACCCTTGGAATAGTAGTTCAGAAGTATTAATATCACTTCAGTGAGATATCCATCCTTTAACTACGGTTATCTTTTTTCTTATTATCTGCAGATGTCTCTAATCATGCAGACTGTTCTCAGAAGTTACTTATCTGGATCAGAGGTCTTTGGTTTCATTTCAGTACAAATATAATACATTTGTTTTGTTTTGTCAAAGAGATTAAGTTGAAAATGGACTTATTTTTCAAAAAGATTTTTTGTAATTGTTCATACGCTCAATTTTATGTTATTTTTTTAAAGGAGATAGTTCTGATTACAGTTGTTGTAAGATAGCTCTGTTGGTTATTAAAGTAACTAAAGCATTGTTTCAGAATTTACCTGCGGTAAATCAACACAAAGAAACGACTCCTTACGTGTGCAGCCGCTCATGTTCTCCGTCACGATGCCGCGGAAGTTCCAGAAGCCCGGCTCGCACCTGTCACACTTCTGTCCCCCAACACCAGGCTTACAAGAACACTGCCCTGTGGTCGGGTCACATGTGCCCTTATAGGAGCCGTAGAGATTACACTGACAGACACCTGAGGAGCAGGACAGAGCAACATGGGTGTCACCGTAAAGCTCTGCTGGGTCAGAAAGAAGAAAAATGCAGCACATGGCAACTGTCTCTGCTTCACTAACTTCACTAAGACATAGCTGTCATGTCATTTATGACAGCTGGTTACTGCCCTCTGTAATGCAGACTGCATTTTAGATCTATGTAAGGCTGAAATGTTTGCCAAAGCCTGCTTCACAAATAAAAAGTTGGATAAATTGTGTGTAGATGAGTTTCCTCTGGCAGTTTTTTCCCTACTACTTTTTATAAACCTTTTTCTTAAAATGCATTTTCTCTATCCCTACTGTATCTCCTGGCTTATAGCTTGATGCAGCATTTCCTTCTCCATCTGTGCACTTTCATCACTCAAGATCATCAGATGAAGAGATTTTTCTGTTGATACAGCACCGCATTATCATAATTATTTCTTGGATTAAGATGAAATGTTTCAGCTGTGCAACTTCAGTACTGTAATTGCAGTCAAGGACAACAAGTCCAATGTGCTGTGGCAGCCTGATAGTATCTACATCTTTTTTTTTTTATTGCACAACAAACTCAGCAGAAACTGGAGGTAAAGGGTCAAAGAGAGACATATAGCAGGACTCACTGGGACATCCAGCCTGCCCGACTCCTAAGGCAGCCGTCATATTGTCGGAGCAGCAGCCGTACAAAGACAGACTGCAGTGCTGGGATGCTGTCAGCTCAGTCGGAGATACAGCTGAAACCGTTGATTAGGTAGGAAAGAGAAGGGAGGGGAGATGAAAGATGGCACAAGAAGAGAAAGAAGAATATGTGAGTCATTACTGCAGGGTGGGGTCTGGTGATGGTGGGTGCGGGGCAGGGATTAGACAACAATCTCTGAGCAAAATGGAACTTTTTTTTTAACCAACAATAAGATTGGCTTGAGGGGCAGCGGTGGAGACGCTGGCAGCCGGTTTCAAGATAACAATTCTATTTGCGACTTTCCCCACAATGGCTCAAAATTGGAGGGGGGGGGGATTATGCTATTACTTCCAGTAAAAACAAACAATGGCATTTCTGGTAAATGTGTGGCAGCTGACATTTACCACCTACTAGAAGGCATGTTCTCGTCATTTGTTCTTGTCTAATATTACGGAACCGCGCTGCCACCCTACAACCTTCCTCTGTACAGACAAAAAAAAAAAAAAAAAAGTCTGCTGCATAATGTGAGGGAATGTGCCATGCAGTTCTTGCCTGTGCACAGTGTGTGGAGAGCTCTTTTGTTTAAAGATGCACCGGACGCCAAACTAGTGTGACAGTACCGAATGCCGAGCTGCATTGGATAACGTCAAAACAAACGTGTTCCTAGAACCTGGTGCTTCTCCAGAAACTGGAGAACAACAACAGAGCATACAATGAGAGGAAAAGGTGGTTTTGGTTAATGGCCAGGGCAAAGCTCACCATTCAAATTTCCTACATGGTTTCAAGTGAAAACTAAAACTGTAGATAAAAAAAGAGATCTTTCCCTCCTTCTTCTCTCTGTCTCTCTCTCTTTCTCTATTCCCCACCCGATCTCCTTTTTTTTTTTTTTCTTGTGTTGCTCGTTTGGAGTTTGGAGGCTGGAGATACAGGGGCCATAAATCACACTGTTACTGGTGTGGATATGAGCCTCAGCCTAATGGTGATGACTCGGCTCGCTCTTTTTCCAGCGCTTTCCCACTCCAGAGATGGGCTTTGGACACAGTTCATTTAACTTGCCACTTTCCAGCGCTCCATTCAGCTATCTGTACTGAGCCTATTAGGACAAGAACTTTTAATTTCATATGTTCTTCCACCCTTCAAGGGTTTTTCCCCTTCACTTGCTATTGTCCAGCACAATGCACCCAACTACGACGTGCAATATTACCTCCATATTTTCAAGGTCTGCTGCTTTCTTTTCCCTCGCAGTCTTTTACCATCCAGCACATATTTACCTTTCTATCAAACCAATAATTATTTCTTTGGATTATAATGACATCACTCGCTAAGATTTCAGCGTTTAGGTTTCTACAAAATGTTGCCTGAAATACGTGCAGGTGGCAGGTTTAAAACTATTCTAAAGAGGTCGTTTTACAGTCTTAGCACCTCTAAACAGCAGTACTGTAGAAAGTTTGGGATTTGAGGTCAAATGAAGTTTTTCCTTGCTTAGTTAATGCGGATGGCAGGGAAATTACAAGAGATCTGAGTTCTTCCATTAGCCAATCCGAAAAGTGAGCCCAGAGGTCTTGTACCCATAGAGGGCTCTTCAAAAAAGGATTGATTATCCATGGAGGGTAGAGAAGCGTGGCAGTCAGTGCCCTAGGAGGCTAACTGAGGCTGGAAAAGAATCTGCAGGGATGTGTGTGAAAACACTAGCAGCTCTCTTATGCTCACTCCCCTACACTCCCTCCATCCTCCTCTCTTTTAGACCCAGGGGGAATCAAACAGGCTGAAATGATCACACAAAATCCCTGAAGTGCCTTTTGCTCTGCTCCCTGGCCTGCGCTGGCAAAAGCTCTTCACTTGATATCGCCAAAGAGAGGAAGATTGTTAACCTTTGCTGCTTAGACACTGATCTAAGCAATCAGTCGGGCTGATAAATGGCATTCGATGCATGCAAAGAGAGGCCGTTTGTATTAAAGTGAGTGGAGCAAAGTGGTATCCCGAGGGTTAAGAGGCAAGCACAAGTTTAATGGTTTAAATCGTCACAATGTCTGGATGGAGAAAGTGACTCATTATTGCGATCAGATCAGCCCGTACATGTGGCCGTGAGAAAGATTTTTAACTCTGCACACTAGCTGGCCTCAGAGGAGCGCTCATATGAACCAGAGCACTTGCAGAGTCAACTTTCCTTGAGCAAATTACACAGACAGACACATCATATTCAAGACTGACCTTCATTATTTCATTTGCTTTTGGCTAAAGACAGAGACAACAGAGCTGCTGTAGGAATCATATTCCATCTTGAGGAAATTATGACCCCATCAATGGATGAAATGAGTGGAGAAATGGGATGTCACTGACAATGAGTCTTGATGGAGGTGCACCTGCGCATTGTAATGACATCAAGTCTGATTGGTGTATTAATGTACCGACCTGCACAGGGTCCGTGAAACTGAACAGATAAGCTCTCTTTGTTTTCACATCTGGTTCTCCTGAGCTCGCAGTCGTTCTTGTAGGTCTTTCCATCTGTGCCACAAACCTACAAAAGAATTAAAGGAAGTTTGAACCCACAGGCTCTTTTGGAACTGCTGCGGCATGTCAGTGTTCTTCATGCATGCACTGGGAAAAAATAGTCACTGGACTCTGAGATGAGATGGTTATTTGGTCAGATACCCTGCACTGATTACCTCTAGTGGATACCACAAATCAGGTATAATCAACAGCAAGTTCTAAAACAAAAACACAAGCAGAATCATATTTTCCTTGTTTTAATTTTATACATTGAACCTGTTTAATTATTCTAATTGATTTCACCCAATGTGTTTTTCTAAAATGTGATTTTAGAAAAGCCCTCTCTCTTTTGAATTAATGTATTTTTCTATTGTGCAGCACTTTGACTTAGCAAAGATTATTGAGCTGTTCTTCATCAATAAAGTTGAAATTGAGACATGATTAACAACCATGCGGACAGGACATGAAGAAGCTTTAGCGTCTAAAATTTATCGACGGTTTAAATGAATAAAACTGGTGTTCAGTCACTGTGGTTACATGTAAAGTAGAATCAAGTTCGACCAGGCTGTTTAACTGGACCGCTGTCCTTTTTTACAGTACACATGCGCGCAGCAGTAACAGATTTAAGCAATACTGGGGTTACAAAGTTTAAATTCTATTAGAATAAAGCGACCATCTAGAAATACTTTACCCAAACACATAGTTTTATTGAGCTCCTTTTTCATTCACAAATTCTCACACATTACGTCACCAGACAAATAAAAACCCAAATCTATGTGAATGAGAGCAGCCTTATTGGACATTTGGCTGTATTAATGTATGCACAAAACAGGCAAAGAGATGGATGAATTTTAATTGAATGCTGTGTCGGTATCGCCCAGTTGAATGTTTACAGGACCTAATCAATGTAGATGTGTCTCGTCTGGAGAGATTCCGTATTGTTTGGTTTTGTTTGGACTAACACAATAGTTCCTGTTTTCAAGTGTCATGTTGTAAATGTACTGTTTGATTTTGTCACTTCTACAATTTTCACTTTATATGAATTTGGTTAGTCAAACTTACACCCCAAAAAATGAGAGTTCCCGCTTGCATTGATCCATTGGATGCAGACATAAATAAATAATCTGTTCTGGTTTGGATTCTGAAGAACAAATATAAAACTATGTGAAACTAAGACTAAATTTATAACGTGTTTGATGCTATAATTGTTAAAGAGTAATTATCTCCAATGAATCGAGGTGTTATATAGTACCAGTCAAATGTTTGGACACACTTTCCCATTAAATCCAATGGTGATGTACAATATAATAGGAAAAAGAACTCTAGTTCCTAATGTTTATGGGTCCAAATAAGACTGAAATTAAGACTCTGAGAAGATTAAACTGTGTGAGAAATGAGTGGTGAGTGATTTTTCTTCTTTTTTTTTTTTATGGGGGGGGAGAGGGAGATCATACCGGGCTGGATGGTACATTTCCACAGTTGTATTCACAGACGCAAGGCTCATCCTCCATGTCTTCGTCCCAAAGCCCTCCAAACTTGCGACACCGACTCTGTTCACAGCTCTCTGTTCCTGAACCTGACCCGCCTGAGCCACAATCTGCACATGAACACACCAGAAATACACAATCATTAACACATAGAAACACTGTTGTTTCAATTAATACAACCACACGTTTTCATGTTAGGAGCACAACAGAGTTAAGATTATTTACACTTCCCTCATATTGGTGGCGTGGAGAGGGAACCGAGGGTGCTGCTGCTAGTCCGAGATAGTGACCCAGTGCAGCAAGAGCAAGAGACTGACTTAATAAATTAGACATCCCTGCACTGCCAGTGAGGCATTCTTTCATTCCCATTAAATCAGAAACAATAAGGGAGGGAAACTCTGGCCTCGGAGCTGCACAGAGAATTAGTGGTCAGGCCTGCTTTATGGGTGCCTGCTTCCTTACATGAAAATGCAACTAATTGCAAAAGTATTCTGTAAAATCCAATTATCTCGTGAGACCTTAAAGAAAGTTGTCACATCAAATCTGTAACTGTGACCCTGAGAGGCCATTCCCTTTTGTTTTAAAATCGTGCCTCCCTGTACCTAAGAAAAGGAAATGTTCAAGCTGTGCTCCTTATAAAAGAGGCAGCAAGGACATGCAAAACACATAATTACTGTTCGGCATTCGTAGATTTACAAAACAGTTTAAAGGGAGAAAAATAAAAAAGAGGGGGGGAACACCATCTGAGATGATGTTGTTTGGAGTTTCATTTAAGAAAAACAAATCATGCAGGTGAAGAAACTGGGAGGATCCTGCTTTTGATGTTGCAAATTTCTCCTACAGTCGAAGTCCGGAGGGAGATTAGGTGAATGTGCGAGAAGGCAGGGCATGAAAGCAGCCTGGAAGATGCAGGGAATGTAAGACGGGGGAGAGAGGGACTCATGAGGCAGGCAGAAAGTTCATTTGAAACAAATTTGTTATTCAGAAAAGGAATGCAGTCCAACTAAAAGCTCCCAGTGCAGCCAGGAGACTAAAAAAAAAAATTCAGCAGTCAAGGTGTTTTTTCCTCCTCTTGTCTTATTGTCTTCTTTTAGGGCTCATTCAACTCTGTGTATTGATGCGTTTCCTCTAATGGTGAAATCAATGTGGTAGTGATGGAAGCACCACTTAGCATAACCCATCTTCTAAAGTAGATTATGGAGAAGGTCACAGTGCAGAGGAGGGGCCGGCGCAGATGAGGCCTTGGCTGTTCTTTGATATGGGTCATCAGCGATGGGTTGTGAGAGCTTTGAGTGGTCGATACAGTGGAGGAGCCCTGACTTCATTATCTGTGGACACAACGGGGGAGCTGGAGTGGTTTGGAGACTTTGAGAAACCACAACCACCACCCCCCATCCCCGCCCACATACATCAAAACTAGTTAAGGAATTGCTCTGTCTCCATTTTAAACCCACATAACCTCCAACCCTAATCCTTTCACTAGATTATACCATTGTAGAAGCGTATTGATTGTGAGCCGCGGTCCGAGTTTAACATAACATTTTGTGACGGAAGTAATGCGCTGCGTAATGGGCTCTCAGTCGCCGGTGACATTATTGCAAGTATTTGGCTTGAGACGATCAGAAAGAGAAAAGCACTCAGGCACTGATCGGGCTCCTGCATCTGTTTACTGTACGCCAGCTCAGCAAGACACAGTGAAAAGGAAATGCGGGTGCAGCCAATTCATATTCTGCTCAAGCCCCCCTCACGGAGGCGAGATAAATAAATAAAAGAGGTAAGACATTAGAAATGAATAAATAAAAGTGAAAGGCGAAGGGGGGTCCTAATTAGCCGTTGTACTTTGATGTGTCGGCCACCTGCGCTGCCTATGAACCTTTCAATTAATATATTCCCAGCTAAGATGGCTGCATCAGCTATTCTCTCTGCACTGCCCATCCGTTCCTTTTTACTCAATCATGTCAGAGGCCTGAGTCTATTTAGCCGAGGGAGCTCTATTAAGAAGACAGAACTCAGCAGCGGAGAGAAGAAAAGGACGTGAATTGCATGAGAATAACTTTGAAGAAAAATAGATGAGATTTAACACAGAAATTATATTAGAAGTGAAGGACACAATCTATTGTCAAAGCTGTCTGGTGCTGTGTGTTAAGGGAGACAGACAGAGGAACAAAGGAGTCGAATCAGGGTAAATAATAGAAGATCTAGGAGGCAATGTGTGAGGTGGACTGCGACTTTGGTCAGCCAGAATGCTCATACTAACATTATTATTATCATTATTATTATTATTATTACTCCTCTGACATCATCACCTGAGTAAATGTCAGCTTGCAAATCGTTTTTGTGGCAGCAAATATCAAAAATGCCATTTTCCGGAGAATGAGCACCGGTACGATTTGCCTTCGTTTTCCTCCCATCTATCAGTCCCTTGTAAGATTTTGATGGATTTGACAGCGCGTTACTCCAAATAAAGTTCCCAAAAGATAGACAGATGGTGCGTCACACCTGTTGAGGAGGAAGGATGGGGTGTTTGGAAACGGCTGAGGGTGGAAAGAAATTTAGTCGCCAAAACAGAAGGTTACAAGTTGTGCTCGGATGTGATAGATGGACCTTGAAAAGAAAATCTGCTGATCTCACCATGAGGAGTTCTTTCCCCACTCAGCCATCCGCTTCGCTTTATTTTTGATGGCTTTTTATGTATTTTGGAGTTTGATCCGATCCATGGGGTGAGAGGAGCGGGGCGTGGATTCTGCATCACGATCTTCTTCTTATAATCTTATTTATTATATGTCTATTCAATTAAAAAGGGCCCGGCCCCCCGTAGGTGATGCACCACTCTCAGTTGCCACTTTGTCAGTGTCGAGAAAAGGAGCTGAGGCCAGGCCTACCCGAGTGTGAAATTAAACAGGTGATAAATTTCCCTGTATGGCCAACAGTGGGAACACTGTCATTTTTCATTACTGCTAAATAAAAGGCAGGAGAAAACAACTTCCATTTTTATGCTGTGTGCTCCCCCCTCCTCCCAACAAGACTAATGAGGATGGTTTTTAAGGCAAGCCTACATAAGCAAATAAATCACGTGCTTACTTCCTCTTCTGGGCTTATCTTTGATTTCATACCAATGATGTAGAGCTTTTCAGCTGCCTAGAATAGAGCTAGAAAATACAATATTACAAGTTGTGACATGGGTTCTCAGTTATACAACATATACTTCTAATTTAGCCAAAACCTACCACACATAGATCAAGGTAGGGGCGAATTTATCAGAAACAAATCCTTTGCAAGGAATGAAGCCAGAGGGAACCAGCAGGGAAAGCCACCGGCATCGTTTTGACTGTGACATTCACAGCACAAGCCCTAGTGAGGATGTGGGTCAGATTTGAGGGGGCTGGGGGGGGGGCATCCAGGAAAGAGCCTTCAAGAAAAGACAAAACTAGAAGTTGCCCCTGGGGTGAAATTTATCGATTTCTGACAATCCCATCTCCACCCCTATCTGCAAAAACACCGGTGCTGCTTTTGTCAAATGGCACAATTTTTGATGGAGAACAGTGCAACACAGAGAGGCATGAGTGGGTGGGACAGCAGGGAGTGATGGGGAGTGTGCAAAAAAAAAAAAGGCTTCTATTGTGTAAGCCTGATGGTTTTCTCTGAATCAAAATGAGCAAGTGATGGAAAAAGCAGGATATTCACAGACTCCCTTGGGGAAGTAGATGAGAGCATTTTTGTGAGATGCCAGACAAGGAATGGATAATGGAGAGTGTGAGGCGAGTGTGAGGCTCTGAGTGTGTGGTGGCAGTTAGTCTGCATTGGGGGGCTTACAGTTTCACATGTCTTCATGGCCCAAATACAAAAAGGTCACTCATCTCAGTCAATGAAATGATGTTAAATGGACTGCAGAAGCTTTGGAGGCATTATTTGCCTCACAGGCTTGTAGAAGCAGCGCGGCTGACAATGGTAGTAAGAAAAAAAGACAAAAAAGGAAAAGAATGAAATACCTCAGGCAAGCAATCAAAATGGAAGTGGATTCCCCTCATCTGTTTGCTCAGTCCTCCATCTACCCACTCTCCCCTCTCCAGCCATCCCTCCCGCTGGCAGCTGTAATCTGCTCCCCTTCACACCTTGTCAGAGGATGACTACGTTCACTATGACGACCCACTACACACAGGGGAACCGCGTTGCCACTATCTGCATGACAACCAGACGTTGGCATGTTGCTCCCTCCAGAGTTGACTCCATAAAGGTTTGTGTGAGGGACTGTGATATTGTGCTTTGGCCTGTCAGTGCGGATCGAGATATGATCAGCACGGTAAATTAGATCTAACATCTTCGGAATGTGGAGGAAAAATGGAGCTAGAGGCGTGAAAATCAGGAGTACTCTTACCGATTGCCATTTTTGGCACATTTGAGAGACTAATTGGATAGAAGGGCTGTCATAACATAAATAAACCCATCACCTATGGTGACAAATGCTGTGTGAAAAAAAACATGGATTGTTTTCACAATTTTATCGGTTTGCTGCAAAGAGATCCGCCTTTTAGCAGAGCTACAGTATTTCTCATTCACTCAGCAATACTTAGCTATTCACTTATATTTTATTCAGGCTATAGATGTTAACATCAAAACTTAGAGGGGTCGTTGTAAGCTGATGATGTAAGCCACTGGAAGTCTTTTTATTCAAATTTTCATTACAAAAACTGTCAAATTTGAGCAAGTAAAATGAATAAACTGCATGTGGAATCCAGGCAGTAAAGCCAGTGCACAAGAGCCTTGAAGGGCAAGTGAATCATACCGCAAAAGTCCTGACTCCAAAACCTCTGCCGCGCCAATAGAACCTCCATTCATACAGCTAAAACCTCTATTGTGAGATACTGGGTCAATATTTTTCCCAGAAGTCTTTGAGATGTAATTTGCTAATTCCATTCTCTCTGATCAGTTTGTTATGCTCATGTTTAACCGAAGCTATGAATATAGCCTGACTGGGCCATTTAATGGGAGTACCATCCATATCCAATTGTAAGAGCACAGAAGAGGAATTGATTCAATGACCTAAGTGAGTGCAGCTCTGCCACGACAGGTGTGATAGCTCCGCTTTCAGCTTGTCAGTATTGGACTTTTTCCGGTTGACCTTTTACATCTCAGACAAAAACAACTGATGAACAATTCTGGTGGCAAATTGGTTCCATTGTCCACCAGTGAATAGGACCGGTTTACAGCACTGTACATCTATGTTATGTGTTATCCACTATGATTATTCCTCTTACTGTCTTCTTTTTTTATGCGTACAAGCTTTTTCTTTGTTACTTTTATGTTAACCAGTAGGGCTGGAACTATGAAGCTTGCTCGGATCACCTTAGCTGGTTTGATTCCCACTGAACATAAACATACGGGTTTAATTCTACTTCCAGGTGTATCATCTGGGTGTGTTAGACTGACTTTGAAGGCTTCACTCAGACTAAGATCTTTGCATGTAATTTACAAGTTGGATTTAAGTCGTACTAACACAACAATTTATTTTCTTCTAATGTCATCTAAAGGTGGAATGTGTGCTTGGGACTGATATTCACAGGAGTCTGCAGGAGTGAGCGACAAGATGTTTGAGGGATACAAGCTAGGACGTTCACTCACTAAAGTCCTATTCACTCTGTTTTGATTCATGATGGGTGTTTTGTTGTCATTTTTCAGCAGAGGAAGCAAAACATTTTCCTTTAACAGCTGGGTTAGACTGTTTTGATCGCTTCTTAGTTTTCTGTAATTCTTGCATGTAATCAGACAAACAGCAGTTCTTATGCATAGTGTGTGATTACCTGTAGAACGGTTTGGTGGCAATTTTAGAACATGCACAATGCAAATTGACCCCAACGGGTTACGTCATTGTGACTACATCCATCTCATAAAAACATTCTAACTGCTGCAAGGCATAAACAGCAAACAACAGCTGCAGCAAAGGAATTAAAATCACTGTGATAAAAAAAAACTGTAAAGCCACTAGAGTTTGTTTCAAACTGTTATAGCTGACATGCATTTAATCACCAAAAAGGTAGCTTCAGAACTGGAACAGTCTGTGTTTACAGACACACACTATGAATTTCACTACAATCTCTGGCGAAGTCAAATTATTGGCATGCTGTCGGAGGCACAGCCCACCATTATGAAAACCTACAGATGACTAAACACTGTGCCACAGGTCAGTTGGTAAGGATAATTACACTACTTCAATGGCCGATTGGTTAACATAATTACAACATTTCAAAGTCCATTTCCTACCTTCATCACAGCTGCCAGGCTTCACAACATCAATTCCCCTCTCCTGCATGCAGGAGGACCTGAGGAGTTCACACTCATTATCGTAGGTATTGCCATCGCTTCCACACACTGAGGAGAGGGCCTCGCCTGAGCACTGCGGGCACTCACACTTATTCTGGACACACCGGGCGCCCCAGGTACAAATTTTGTTGCCACATGTTTCTGTATTACACACAGCAGAGAGACAAGTCAGAGCATAATGGGACACAAGAAAAAGGAAATACACATACATTTATGGATGTTATCCACACAAGATGAACATGGTTATCACGAATAAATCAATTAAAAGCACCATGGGTAACCAGATAGGATGCAAACATCTAAAAAAAGAAACACATGGACCAGAAATTATTTTTACCCAACCTGAAAAGGATGCTTAAGTTTAATTCCCAATCTGAATGCTTAGAGTTATCGGGCTTATATTATACACATCATTCCTACCCTTAATGTTAATAAAAATGTAAATATAATACTTCAAACTACTTAATGTTTTCCATGTGAATGTCATATCATTATTCATGCAATCAAACTCCAATCAGCCAGGATTCGTACTCATGCCAAGATGCCTTGGAATCATGGATTAAAAAATACCGACTAAAACAAAATGTAATCATTGGCCACATAATACATAAATATATACATTACTTACTGCACTCTCCCTGGCTGACCACCCGCAGGTCCATCTGTTCCCTGCAGGCCCGCACATGCAGCTCACACTCGCTGTTGTATGTGACGCCATCGCTGCCGCACACAGGCTGGTAGGACTCCACACACTCTGATGGACACACACACCGTCCGGTCTGGGCATCGCAGATTGCCCCAAAGGAGCAGTTGACACAAGCTTCATCTGGATGGTGATGAAGAAGAAGGGAAAAACTTAGTGTGCATTCACGTGTGCGTGTGCCATCACCCATTGTTCATATGTTCGTTTTCATCATGACGTCAGCATTGGTTGCAGTTAGTATCAAATTTACATACATTAAGATGATGTTATAGTGGTATTAAGATTAACCATGGCTCTATGGAGTAATTAAATAATAAAGAATGCTCTTTTATTTATGTATTCTTTCACAAGCTGTGAGGTTAATGATTCACAGCAGCAGCAGGACCCATATCTGAAGTACAGAAATGCTAAGTTAATGCAGAAGTTGAAGTCCATCTGAGGTTTGTTGAATTGATTTGAATAAGGAAACCTATCTCAAACAGTTAACACATATGATAGGTTGAAACCAAGCAATAAAATAAAAAGGGAAAAAAAGAAGTTTTCTCTGACAGAATTCTGCCGAAGGACATATCTGAGGAGGAATCGTTAAAATAAAGATGCTCAACTCCACAAAGAGACCTGAAGCACAGTCAGCTCCATTGCTCGGGAAATTTCAAAGCATCAAAACGAAATATTACAACGAAAAGGGATTTTGGAGAATTTATTAAAAAAAGGAAAAATTGAAGAAGCTACCAGAAAGACAACCATCTCCTCAGCACTCCAAAATCAGGACTTTATAGGAGAATGATAAACAGGCTTTTTCTGAGATGAAGCCCCATGAGAGCCTGGCTTCACTTTGTCAAATGACACTTAAAACATTCTGAAAGCATCAAGGATGAAGTTTTCTGTACAGATGAGACAAGAATGGGATACTTTATACTGAATGCCAATTGTTATATCTGGTGAAAGCTGGGCACTGCTCATCAAACGACAACTATAGCCCCATGGGAAAGCTTTGTGCCAGCCCAGACTGGGAAACTAGTCAGAACTAAATGAGGGAAGATACTTTTCTGCTATTGCTCATAAATTTGTGGTGTTATTATTATCCGTCTTAAGACATTCTAGTTTCTTTGCATGTGATTCCAACCCGGGTGGATCATATCTGTTTCCCCTCTCTAAAAAGACAGCGCTAGGAAGCTAAGAGGGCTTTTGAAGAATTCACTTGGATCATCTCTTGAGAACTTTTTTGTTTCTGTAGGCAGATTTTCTTCCCGACGCAAAAGCAAGACAGGACCAGACATGTCCGGGGTACTGACATGTGCCTTACAAGGGCAGAAAATGATTGAGAAGGTAAATGCAGGGCACTAAAGACAGAAGTAGAGACACCTTTCCCTCTGATACCAGTCATACCTCGAGGATTGCATTAGTGCAGCTCACTATCACATTCAATTAACGGCAGGCTAATAACTGCTGCGATTCAGCACTAATTGAGAGAGGCAATGGTGCCCACTGGAACCTTACGCCATATTAATCTGTTTATTACTCCTTTAGGGTCTTACATTCCCCTCATCTCTTTATCTACACCCACTCCCTCACTGGATTAACAGCCCCGACCAGGCCATATGTTACTATTTCACACAGGAACATGTGGTATGAATTGTTCGTAAACTTCTAAGAAGATGCATTGGGAATTTAAAGGAGTTTCCACTTAAGTTACAGCCTGCATGTGCTCACCATAGGGGTAGGACGCAGTAGATGGGGAGCAAAGTGCACACAGGTAAAATTGAGTCCAAGTTCAGTATCTATGGAAGCTGTAAAAGATATCCAGGAAGTAGCTACTTTTTCCAGCTGCGAACTCAGATGCAGGATGGATCCGTTGAGCTGTCAGAGGAAAGCCCTGGCTTTACTTTTACTGAGGAGGGGGAGGAGGAGGAGGAGATGAGCAGCAACTAAGAGGATGTGGGTTCATAATATCCTCATGACAAGATAGGAGTTTGGAGAGTTTAGGCTCATTCAGGAGCTGCACCTGCTCAGTGACCGCTTCCAGGTCTACTTCAGGCTGAGTAGAGAGAGTAATTTGACAGCCTGTTGAGGAGAGTTGCAGCGAGACTCCCTAAAATGAGATTCAGTTTTAGGCAGCCATCACTCGATACTATGTCTGGCAGTTTTCTTGAGGAAGGTGATTTGTTGAAAACTTCCAGTTTCCCTTCGACTGGACATAGACGTGTGATTTTAACTTCAGCTCAGAGTGCACGGCGGTACGGCCCATCTTGCAACAGACAACACATGAATGGGTTTAGAAGTAAAGCAGAGAGTCCACCACCACCAATGTGAAATCCCCTTAAAGTGGTACATGCAGGACACAAAGAGTATATAATGTACTGGATGCTGTAACTCTGTTTTCCCCATGTCCCAAAGCAAAAAGATATTGTCTCCTGAGTTCAATTTTCAAGACTACCCTTGCAATTTTCTTTCTTCTTGTTTGCTGGATGTAATTAAACTGCAGCAATTAAATCCTAAAATCTTGTTAACGACTTCAGAGAAGGGTGGAGGCCTGTAAAGATCCCTAATGGTACCCCTGCTTTTGGCATCGGGTGTAACACAGTCACATTAAAGTGTAACGTTTGGATACATGTATTGTTTTTGTCATGCAGTTTAAGTTTCTAATTTACAACTCAGACTCAGTAAAAATGTCATTGCTCCTCCTATCTCAACACTGCAGGTAGGTTTGGGGGGGGGGGGGGGGGGGGGGGGGGGTTGGACGAGGAAAGCGTCCAAAAAAAACCCCTCCCTTGTTTTTTTTTCCCCAAAAACAACTAACCAAAAAGAAAAAACAGAAAAAACACCCACC
>JBBBVU010000014.1:22455754-22485100 GCA_037177055.1 Atherinosoma microstoma | reverse complement strand
CCCCCCCCCCCCCCCCCCCCCCCCCCCCCCCTCCCCCCCCCCCCCCCCCCCCCCCCCCCCCCCCCCCCCCCCCCCTCTTCTAGGCTGAAAAAGATATTGGACAAAAGAGCTCCTCTGCTTGGGTTTTCTGTGACAAAAATAAATAAACATGAAATATAAGTGTCTGTAAAATGGGGCTGCTGTGGTCGTGGCTCTTGTGAGGTTGCGGGAGCTATAAATCAGGAAGTGGCGGTGGTGAGTGTTGTCCTTTATCAGGCCTTGTGTCCTGATAGCAGCCTCGCTTCTTTATCAGCGCTTGCCCCTCGTGCCGGGCTCTCCGCACTGCCTGATCCTCCAGACAACATGCATCACAGACAGAAAAGAAGGGGAGCTGCAGTTCAAAGCCAGGAGCAGCGAGGGAATTGTAGCCATTACAGATAATGTTATGAAGTCCACTTTTTAGTTCTCCGATTCAGTCATCTCTAACTCTGTCATCACTTATTCTGAGATTCTGAAAGTGACGGACGTTACAAATGTGAGAAGTTCAGACTTTGAAGTTACAAAAAAAAAAAAGTTTTGTGGTGTATTACATCAAAAAGACAAGGCAATAACAAGTGTCTGGAGTTGTAATATTTCAAAATGCATCTTTTATGTCTGGAATTCCACAGAGTATGAAATCAATGCAGTCTTATCCAACCAAGATATAATACTTTTTCATACTAAACGTATATTCAAAATGAGCCTGCCAAGAAAAAAAAGCAGCCAGATCGGGACATGTTTTAAGTGTGTACACACCGAGCCAGCACTGGCACCCAGATCAGTGGAGTTGGGAAGATACTTCATCACAAGCCTTGGATGAATCTGTCAATATGGTCTATTAAATTTAGGCTGTTGCTATGGGAAACCATTTGATACCTGTGAAATCTATATATCTATAAACTATCTGAGGCTTTACTAAAAAAAAGAAAAAAGAAAACTATAAAGCACAATGCTATCTATGAGAATTTCCCCAGAAAAAATCAAGACATGACTTACAAAATCTAACATGAAGAGTAAGCAGAAGAAGATGCAGATCAGTGTGAAGTCTGCCTTGATAAAATCAGCTTTTCATATATTACCCAAACAAGCTTTTTTCGTTCGGTTTTGCTGAGTACTTGCTGGAATCGAGTCCCTTTTATGGTCCCTGGCCTTTAAGCTAACAGCTAGCGCTGAGGCAGCTTCTGTTGTTGTGCTGGGTGGCAGTAGTTGTGATTTTAGAAGCAGTAAATGAGGAATAGGGGCAGGTTGGTATAAAAAGTGCCCTTGAAAGCATGAGGGATTGATTCACGGAAGGAGAGAAGAAAAAAAAAAACCTCCAGCTTTACAACATTTTTTTGATATCCTTACTGGAGGAAAAAAAATAAGAATTGGAGCCGAGGGGGTCTGGGTAAAGTATTACCTCAGGATTAAGCAGAAAGAAGTAGGGTTGTTTGTGTTTTGAAGGCTTGCGAGTATGGCTGGGTGATAACAACTCCCCTGTTGATGCCTGCCTTGCCGGTACACTATTAACTCTGCCCCCCCACCTTCTTTGCTCCTCCTCATCTTATTCACCTTCATCTCCTTCCCTCCCAACATTTATCACTCTCCTCTCCCTTGTTCCTCTGCCCTCTTTTCACTGTCTCCCACTAACCACTCATGCAGCCAGTGTGACCTATATATATATATATATATACTAACCACTCGTGCAGCCAATGTGACATATTTATAAATATATATAAATATAGGTCACACTGGCTGCACGAGTGGTTAGTGTTTTTTTTTTTACTCAACTGAGAATATCATCCCCAACACCTGTGGGGAAAAAAACAAAAAAGGGGAAGTTGTTATTTCCTTTTCTCAGATGATTCGGGCACCTCTGCTCTCATCTGTTTTCGGGGAAAGCCATATAAATGGCCCTTTTTCTGGTATCCAGCTGGGGGGTCTATTAACTGAGTGAATCTCTCCCTGCCCACCTTACAAGGACACCCACCAGTCGAATGCAAGAGGAGGGAAAATCTCAGAATAATAACAAATGTCACTCATATTGCTATCAGGTTGCACCTGAGCCATATAGATAACCACTATTTTTCTAGCCTGCAGGGAAGGAAATGAAATTATGGCTGGACCCATGAGAGGCTGTAGTAAGCCAGACACACACACACACATACACACACACACACACACACGCACACGCACACACATACACACACGCACACGCACAGTTAAGCACCCATGCATTGTTACTTTACCTGTTCTGGCCCCTTCTCTAACCTCTTCCACTATTCTGCCCTCAGCCCCTCTCCTAAGCTGCGACTTAAAGGCATAAATGTGACAGCTAACACATTACACAGCATTTGGATGGTTGTAACAAATGGGAACAGTAAACAAAAGGACAATTTCTTTAATGGCTATTCTGGAAATCACACACACATGAAAACATATAGGACGTCTACACAAGTACAGAGATTCCCTAAATAATGAGCGTCGCTGAAATCCTCCCTTTGTTCCATTTGTCATGCGTCTTCCTGCTCCATAAAAATGTAAAGTATATTACTGGTGGGAATAGGCTATGATAATTAGGTGAGATAATAGCTTAAGTCACTCAGTTGTTATGGTGCTGAATGAAACCCAGTAAAGCTGTGCAAACAGCCCTGAAATAACCCACATTATCATCACCATCATTCCTAGGCTGGCTTGCACTTGGCAAGGCAGTGCCTCAGCATTTTTATGGCACTATTGCACTGAAGCAGGCTTGTTCCTTTGGGAGCCAAGGACCATCCATAGTGCTGGATATCAAACAGGGCATTCCACTCCACCATGTCCCTCTTGCCTCTCGCTTTTTAAAATAAAGACTATTCATAACCGCAGAGGGACCCCGGCCGACAGATCTACCTGCAGTGTGGAGCACCAAATTGACTCAGCCCGCCTGCACACGGACCTAACACTGCTTTTGCTCCATTTCTCATTAGCATACATCCTAACATGCTGTTTTTCAATTTAGAGAGAACTTGGATGGGAAGATGATTGATGCAATACACAGGCAGGCGGGGAGTCCATGGAGGACCTCCAGAATAGCTAACTCTGTCATGTGCTCAGTGCAAAAAAAAGACTCTAAACTGCTATTCAGATCAGTTTGCACAATCAAGCCAAGAAACATCATCTGTTTGTACAAATTTAGGGGGGAAAAAAACAGTGTAGTACAATTTTACGAAAGCAAAGTGAAACTAATTCAGTTGTATTGCTCATTCTGCTAACAGTGCAGCTCATCCACAAACACAGCTCTGCAGAGAGCAACTAATTTTAAGTGTTATGGTCTTCAGAATATGCATGAAAGAAATCTATTGTTGTAAAACTTACTGAATGAGGAAGATGAGAAAACTGGGCCAAGGGGCTAATAACTGCCGTGCCTCTGCCCTGTGTGTGCGAATAAGTGACTGGCTTGATTGTATACACAGAAAAATACTACATCCTCTGAGTCCATGGGAAAATTGCCCTCGCAATAACACATCAAGCCATCAAGAGTATTCACTAAGTGGGTTTACCAAGCGGCAAAAAGCTGTCTATATGGCCGTGTGCCTGCATAGTGGAGAAAGAGATATTTTTAAAACTTGAAGCTCTGCTGTTGCTGCTGTACTAATGACTCGCTGATACTCCCAACACTGCAAGACAAAGCCAAGTGACTCATGTAGGCAATTATAGACAAGTATGCTCCACATTTCATTGGGAGTAAAGCACATCTTCACTTAAAGGTCGAAACAGGCAATTTGGAGTTTTGCTGCTGGTATAGTGGTGCTGAAGAAGAGTGCTGTGGAAAAGATGACGAGTAATGGACCAGGAAGCAGGATATTCCTAAGTGTTGTAAGTGTTGTTTTGACATTGTTGAAGGTGAAATAAGCCCCAGGGGTGGTTTCACACAATGAATACAGCTTTATATGCATTTATTGTTAATGTCTGTGCATTCTAATTTTTACCCTAATAAATGTGGCACTGGTAATTAATTTGAGCAAAATTATATTCCACAGGGAGAAATCCTTCCTTGCCTGTAAGCTGTGCTCCCTGCTACATCATAATAAGTTCACCGTATAAAAAAAAGTACTTTCTGGTGTAGTATCACTTGATCGTCAAAAGGTTCCCGAACACATGACTTAAAAGTCCACATTTCAATTTTTATTTTAAGTCAGGAGTGAAATATATGTATCATGGATTCAACACGTTTTCCATTTCAAATATCCCTACCTTTCCCAAACTAAATGTAGCATATTTTCTAAGTTGTTTCTTACAAGGCTAAGTTTCAATGACATTACGACCACCCTGTGTCAACCTCTCTCACACTGTGGTGGGGTCTCATTCACTGGCCTGCTTCAGCCAGCATAGACTGTTGTCAAAAGCTGGACTTCTTTTCTTTCTTTTTTTTTTTAACCAGATCTGTAAAGCTAAGCCAGTGCAGTAGTCCATTCAAGAGAATGCAGTCTCTTGAATGGACAGCAGATCGTGACACCTCTGAATAGGGAGACAGATTGTAGTCCATGTGAAAATGTGCTGACTTAACCTTCTCTACTAATGACTTTATGGTTTTAATCACCAGCTTAATGTTTCTTCAATATCACATGATGTTCTTTTTGTAAAACTTTGGTTCTATTTAGAGTAAAATAGACAAAGTAGTTTAGACTTGTGGCGAGGTGTCATGACTGATTAGTGGCTTATGTATGGTGAATGGGTAAAAGCACTTATATAGCTCTTTTTAGCCTTAGTAGAACACTGTACAATGGGTTTCTCAATCATTTATTCTCACTCAGCAACACCTGGGAGAATCTTGGGGCCCAGCACTTTGTACAAAGACCAAGAGATACCATGGACTGACTGAATGTGAACAGTCGCCAAGAGGTTTTTAATGTGTAGCTCAAAACATGTGGTCTTAAAAACCTGGATGGTTTTAATGGTATTAAAACAAAAAACTCTGACCATCAAATATGGTAGATTGGCAGTGACATCTTGGTAACATGATGTTACAATTCTCATTTTATCTGTTAGAATTTGCATTTATCAATCTTTGCTGTAACACTCCTGCATTAACAACACACACCACTCTAATACAACCACTGTCGTCATGACAATGAACTCAACAACAGGGAAATAACTCACTTTGAACCACATTCTATTTGAAGACAGGTCTCTAACTTATACTGTGCAGTCAATAACACGAACAATGTTTTGAACAAACCCGCTTCAAATACAAAAATGAATTGTGTGTCTAAGCCCAGATTTGGGAGAAGCCTTAGTCTAGTCTTAGTGTAGTTCACAATGCTTGATTCCTTGTGAATCTGTGGTGTTTGCTCGCTGCAGTGACTCACCGCACGGTCCTCTGTGTTTGATGTGGATGGCCTTCTGCAACGCACAGCTTATTGCTCGCATCTCACAGGGGCTGGTGTAGCTGAGGCCATCGGATCCACACACGTGGTCGGTTGTTGGCGGGCAGGCCTCGGGGCACTCGCACACCGGCTCGTCGTTCTTGACCACGCACACGGCCCCGTGGTTGCACGCCTTATTCGAGCAAGGGCTTGGTATGTCGAGATCTGAATGCCGACCAACCAAGAAATAGAGAGCAGAGTTAGAGGGACATCACGGAAGGGGGGAATATATAAAACAGAGGTTGGAGAAAGGTCTGGGGCTGGACAGGGCATAGCCGGCTGAGAAGCAGGTTAGAGTACAGCTAAATGAAGAACAGCATGTTTTTCTGTTATAAAGGGTTTGGGGGAAAAAAGAAAAGAAAAGATGTAATATGCAGTGCAGCCACACTCCTGTGACACCTCTGCTTCCCAGGCTTCCCATGTCATTACTTCGCCTTTGTGCCTATCCTAACGTATCCTGAATTTTTTGAAGAGTCCACCGGAATCCGGTGGCATGAGGACAGCGGATAATAAAAAAGAAAAAAAAGAAAAAAAACTGGCCTATGGCACAGTACGGATGAAACAACTCACTAACAATAGTTGCACGGCTCCTTTTTTTTTTTTTTTTGCGAGTAAACGGCCAGATTAATTGACGTTCCCACTGTGCTCCTTCAAAGACAGGCATTTGCATCTCAGTGAGAGCCATTGCTCCAGCCAACGCTAGTTGAGCTGACATAAAGGACCAAGAAAAGGAAGAGCGCGAGGGATGGAGCATGTGTGTGTGTGTGTGTGTGTGTGAGAGAGACAGAGAAAATGCATAGAGCGGAAAAGAGAAAGAAGAAATAGGCGAGGAGAAGAAAGACCCAACTGCTTAATAATTCAAAAAAGGCAAGCTCCTGGGCAGAAGCAGATATGAAATGTGAACATCAGAGAGAGGTGTCTGCTTCACTCTCTCCCGCTCACGCACAAACTCGAGCATGACTTCATTAAAATGAAGGCTGGATTTTGCGCCTATGATTCTCAGTAGCGGCAGATGGGTGTAGGCTGGGCTGATATAACACGGCTTGATCAGGAGAGAGTGGAAAGCCGGAAAAAATGGCGTTAACAGGGCTTTGATCACAGCCACCCTTCCTGACTCAATCAATTCTTTATAGCTTTATGTGTCAATGAAAACATCACATGGCATTGTGTTTACTAAGACGGGGTACAAGTGTGTGATTATTAGCGCTGTGGGCGTGGACTGATGATTGAAGAGCCAGTCCTTCAGGTAGGAGAGCGTACGCTCAAATAAATGGCTCCACGGCAATTTCTGTCTGGAAAGTTTAACGTGTGATTGATGGATCACTGAGCTGAATGTGATGTGTCTGCACATCAGAGAAAAGAGAAAAAAAACAGAAGCATGCAATCATTTCTGAAAAGAATCGAAAAAAATTGAAAGCGGTGCATTTCACGTGCAAAAATTAAACCTGTTCCTTCTCTAATTTTGGTTTCTGCTTGGATCTCGGTGGATGGATGGACGTGCTGTCATGGAAACTGCCCCTTGTAATGACACCACCCATGGCGTCGCCATTATTGTGACCATTATAGGATTAGATGGCAACAGAGGGGGGCTGACTTCGGATGCTTGAAGGATCCATGATTCATTTATCAACTCATACATATTCAGTAGAGACACAACTCATAGTGTTAGTGCAGGGGTAAATTATCAACTGATAACACAGACAGGGGCAATTAGCTTGTTTCACTCTGATTAAGGCAACAGGGGGTGAGGAATGTAAAGGAGGGGGGGGGGGGGTGCATGCAAGATAAAAATCAATGGCAGGTAAACATCTAGATTCTGAGCTGAGGTATTATAAAAAATAAAAAAAAAATAAAAAAGATGAAAAGAGAAGATTTGAAAGATTGTGATTTCCCTGATAAGTCCTGGCTGAAATTGAGTGAGATCTTGAGCACGGACACAGAGCCTCCCATTTCCTAAAGTGAATGTTTCAGATTAGCAGGTGGAACGCTGCTGCTATTGATTTCTGTGTTCTGAAGCCAAGCTGTTTCACAAGAGCTTGGAGGTGCCACATAAATATGCAAGCAGCTCAATGCTGCTTAATTTGGGGACGCTTCTGAGACAATTGATTCCCCGTGATCTCATTTCAACACCTTGTGCTTGTCTGCAAGTGCGTATGTGTGTGTGTGAACAGCTGTAAGCTTGTGATCCAGGCTTAACTGTACAACCTTGGCCTTCACAGGAGTTCACCAGTCCACTTCCCAAGGACAAGCTCCTACAACACAACTGCAGCCTCAGATAAGGCCTTTGTCTCCCATTCTCTTTGTTTCACGCTTACTTTAAAAAGAAAAAAAAAATCCTCTTCTACCTCTAAGGGGAAAAATGCCTGATTTATTAACTGGAGACTGTGAGAGGAAAAGAAAGAAAGAAACAAGAAGAAGAAGAAGAAGAATCTTCCCATGTGTGAAAATCTTGTGACACAGTTAAAAACTGAAGCAGCCTTTTTTATTCTCTCTTGGATGCCGCCAGAGGCTTTGAAATGGCAGCCTGTAACTACTAAGGCTTGTGGGATGGCGTTCACAAGCTTTTTCCAGCTCTCCTTCTCTCCCTGGTCCTCTCCCAAGCACTTAAATCCAACTCTTCATGCATGTGTCATTTTTCTGTCGGGCAAGTCCAGAAGACACCAAAGCAGCTGGATTTAAACCAAACTATTTATATGTGAAAATTAGCTTGACAGTTGAAC
This sequence comes from Atherinosoma microstoma, assembly GCA_037177055.1. Classification (NCBI taxonomy): domain Eukaryota; kingdom Metazoa; phylum Chordata; class Actinopteri; order Atheriniformes; family Atherinidae; genus Atherinosoma; species Atherinosoma microstoma. The sequence continues at coordinate 22,476,975 of JBBBVU010000014.1, read as the reverse complement.
GGGAACATCTGTAGTGCCAGGCACATAATTCTGTAGCCAAGGCACAGTGGCAGAGCAGGTGCTGGGAGTTTTCTGCTTTGGGAAAAAGAAGAAGAAAAAAAAAAAAACTCTAATCAAGGGCTGAGCTTTGCACTGGATCTGTTAGTTGAGCAGATTTAACATTCTGAGTGTCACCTCAGTCCGTTTCCCCTCCTGCTGCTGGTCCCGGTGTAACTTTCTATTTTAATTAGGGGGATATTTTAATGGCATGGCCCCACTTCAAACCTCAAAGAGGATTACTTGGGGTTAGGCCGCATTGTCAGTTCTCCCCCAGCAGAAAGCCCCGATGCTGTGTCAAATATTGATGGGACCTATTTCTCTGTTGTCCTGATACCTGCTAGCCTGTCAGCCTTAGGTATTACTGCTGCCCACTTAAAAGTGTTATCTGACAGATAAAGTGGCGCACACAGTGCAATTTGTAAAGCTTAACAGCCCCTCAGTAGATTGGTGTGATGGCACAGCAAACCCTCGAAGGATTCTTGTGGCGACTGTGTGGCTGCAGTGAGCAGGCGTACCCCCTGTTAACCCCCCGTAACATGTTGGTAAAACACTGGGAGATTATTTTGGCAAGCGCTTCCCCCCCATCTCTGCTCAGCTCATACATATGTTAATTGGACTTTTCCCCCTCGGGTCTGTGTGCAATTCCAAATCGCTCCCTGTATTATGCAGGGCAGTGAATCAGTGTAATCCAGGTGATGTTCGCAGTAGCCAACTGGCAGAAAGAGTTACCTACAACCACAACCCATTACAACATAGGGCTCCAATAGGGGTGCAGCCAACATTTAGAATACCCCGCCTTCTTTTTTCTTCACCTGCGGGGCTTTGATCCAACTCCCTTTGACTCCCTTCACATTAAAAACATTTATGTATCATATTAGTAGAAGGAAAGGGAGGTAAAGAGAAAAGGTTTTATTTGCATACAGCAAAAGGGATACCCGCAGGCTGTGTCTGTCTACTACTGAATACTTATCACAAGCAGGAGGTGAGTCGAAGCCTCTTTGTGGATTTACAACTAGGAACGTGCTGCTCTTCAAAATAGAGACAATCAAAAACAGCAGAGGGGGGAAAAAGGGAAAAAAAAAAAAAGACAAACTGCAACCCTTAATCTTGTGACATGTATCCATCATAGGTGGGAAAACACAGTTTGTTTGATCCAAACAACTGATTTTATCATCAGGAAAATACCAAAGTGATTGGGAAGATTTCTCAGAGTGATGCACACAAAGGAAATAAGAATACAAACAAAATACATTGCTGCTCCTGTCAAGTTTGGAGCTAAAGCATGAGGGAAAGGGTGAGAAGACAGAAATGAAACATTCTGAGTTGAAATTGCCAAGTTTTTAGCCGCAGCCTAATGCTATGCAACCCACCCACCCCCCCTCGAAAGCTTCAAGTAATTTCTGACACTGTTGACCCACATTTCTCTGCAATTTCTGCTCGACGACAACCCGCGGGCTGCTGAAAGTGGACCCGCGGTCCCTAGCTGCTGTCAGTCTGGCTCCCATGGCACTTCCTCTAATTAACTTGATTAACAATAAACGCGCTGGTGATCTCAAGCTGACTTCCAAGCTAAAGCTTTGCAACTATTTGTGAGTCCAATCACAAACACGTAGGGGGAGATGCTCATCAAATAAACATGCAAATGATGAAATATGCTGCACATGGTCCAAACATCTAAAGGTGTCATATTTTTCTTTCCTGCTTTTGTGGAGCTCTTTGTCAGTGACACTGTGTCTACTGCTGAGTGATTTTCTGTTAACCTCCAGAGGCAATGCATTTCAGGCATCTTGCTTGCACTTGCATGAGTTTTTCTGCACTTGTAATCACAAACTCGCACACTCAGCCGTGTATACACAAAAATGACAGAAGAGCTGTGAATAAAAAATGGGTTTCAAAAACTGGTTCTTTTATGCACTTGCTTCTAGATTGTCTGCAATGTGTTTCTCTCACTGTGTGTGTATCCTAGTCTATGCTCTGTAAAGCCTGAGCGCTGCCCTTTTTTATAAACTACATGAATACCAAATTTAAAGATCCCTCTCTTCTTCTGATTCTATCATTAAGAGACATGAGGCCAGTGTATCAACAGACTCTAGGGAGAAAAATTGAGACAATTCACATGCCTTCCATAGATTTTAAGTTGTACTGAATGTACCCTAAAATAGCTTGAATTGAATGAGCTGCAGAAAAAAAACCCGCTGGGAAGGGAAGTAAGCTGTGATAGAACCTGGGCTGAGACAGGAAAAAGAAGGCAAAGTTTTAATTATGCATTTTCACTGTAATTGATTTTACACATGGTCTGGTTCTCTGGTATCAAATAGATTATATAATTAGAAAATGGCATTTTATAAAGTGACACAGTTTGGGATGAATGCCATCAAAATGTAATTGTTCCATTTGGTTCCATTTTACTTTTTTCTTTTGCATAACAGCATCTTTAATACACGGCCAACATGTACCAGGATATCTGGGCAGTTTTATGGGGAACAATAATAAAAACCAGCAAAAATGAAGAGGAAAAGTATGCAGTTCATCAACAATCCTTCACGTTTTAAATATAGCTGAACATTTGCAACTTTATTTCTGTGACAATAGCCATCACAGCATGCACACTTCTCAGTTTAGTTTGTGCCGGCACCCTGCTGTGTTGGCACCATATGGGAAGAAGAAGAAAAAACTGGATTTCTTTGCTTGAGTCTAAAAATATTTGTGTGCTCCAAACCAGAACATGCTTAATCCAAATCATCTGTGTGGATTTGAAATAAATGATAAATCAAACAGAGCCAATATTTTAAAAATTTTAATTGGGAACTGGAGGAACACAGGTTCTGTTGCGGTGGGGGGGGGGCAGAGGCGGATCTGGGTCTTTACAGCCCTATGCGTGTTCACTGGAGAACAGCAACATGGAGGCTCAAGGCTCTACAAGTAATGACAAACATGAATTTAATAATGAGTTTATAAAATAACTGATGGCCTTTCTTTAACAGTTCATTTGAAGGCAGCTGTGTCATCCCATCTCCTTGTCTAGCGATGATAAACATCTTTCTTCCTGAAGTGTCACAGGGCTCTTACATCCTCAGCATGCAAGGCTGCAGACCTATTCGCCCTCCTTCCCAGCAGCCTGCTCTCTGATTCACTTCCAGCAAGTCCTTCACCAGCTCACGTGTGCTCAGATGTCTGGAAGATTTGTGACTGGGCCTGGACATGAGTTAATCAGCTAAATGCCATGTGGTGTTTGCATCTCTAAATGAAAAAGCTTTAGATATCAATCACATTGTTTACAGGGGGAGGACAGCAGTCAGGATATTAAATACACGTGGGCTTCTTTGCATCTTTCTTTGTGGGGGTGAGCACTTGAACGGAGGACAGGGCGGTGACATTAGGCCCCATCACCAATATGAAAAGAGATTTACGGCGGTGTCAGAAGCACAGAATTTCATCCATTTAACAGCTGACGGAGTGATCGATCACCCCGCCACACGCACCACTCATCTAATGAAAAGAGGGAATGAAATGGAAGAAATCATTATTTATCAAATAATGATAATCTAATATCCGAATTCTTTTAAAAAAAAAAGACAAATGCAAGTTTTTCAGAAGTTCAGCAAATTTGGAGAATGTGTGTGTATGCATGTATATTTCTAAGGTTTGATTTTAGCTTGTTTGTAATTCTCAAGGGACCTCGCTTCATATTTATGGACAACTAGAATGCAGACGGCGCATTAGTTAGGAAAAGGAAGCGACAGGTTTTCAGCAGAGGGCTTTGCCCTTTCTTGCGCATGGAATTAAATCAACGTTACCGTCCGACTCCGATCGAAATTGCAGGATGAATAGAGCACTGAAAGCATGAATTGGACCGAATGACACAGAGGCCATTCTGTAGTTATCTTTTGTCACTGCCAGTCATTATGAGAATATGAATGCAATAGTGCACAATGAGGAGTGTGTCTTGCACAGTATACAGCATGTATCCGAGTGTGCTCTGTTTAACGATCAGCACGGGCTATTGACGGATTCCCGATGAGTCATTCTACTGAAAAACACTCATAACCTCATGGATCTTGGAAAGAGAGAAGGAAGGAAAGCAAAAAAGAAAAGGAAGGAAGGAACGAAAGGAAAGAAAGTTGGAATGTGTATCATCGTAAACACACTTTGCATGCATATCATCTGTCTGAATAAACCAACAGTCTCAGTGGGCACCTACGCTTGCTTCTTTTGATGTTTAATTAAAACCGCATCGGGGGAGCAGTGTCGTTTGTTGCACTCTGTTTTGAAATATATGCAAATGTCAATAAAAATGTATTAAAGAAACATGCAACCAGTCGCTGACGGCTGCGATATGCAGTGGAAGGCAGGCAGGAAGGATGAAGAGAGTATAAAAAGTGAAATAACTAAACAAATGAGGGAGGGGGAGGGGGGGTACAACTGAGACACCATTTGGTAGAAATAATGAAACGGAGCAAAACGTATGAGCGCCCTCACTGCCATTTTCAATGCTTAATTTATTCACAGCTCAGACGGCCAAATAATGCAAATGGGTTCTGGTTCCTCCTGACGCTGACAACTGGAGATAACTTTGGTGCTGTATTCAGCTACGCCCAACTGCCTGCAGGTTGGACACATCTTTCTCAGTTTATCTGTCTCTGCCACAACAACAATGAAACTCTGGACAACAATTTTAGGCCGATACACAGCATGACGGCTGGGTGGATTTCTTGGTTGAGGTAATGTGACACCGAGCAGCATGGGCAGATTATTACGGCTTTATCATAAATGCTGAGCTATCAGTGCAAGGAGCAAAAATGATTCCATTTCTGAGGGGAGATTAACATAAGATGAGCCTTCAAATCACCTCTAAAAATGATTAGGGAGGCACTTGGACAAATAAACTGGCAATGTTACGCCTTATAGGACACAAAAGATGTGTGTATATTTGTGTGATTGTATTTAAAAATACATTGTGGCCAGTTTGTGTGAACCCTTTAAATCAACCCTTGCATAGGAGGAGATCATTTAGACACAGCTGTGCCAATTCTAAGTGCAAATTGGGTCACCTACTGAAGTGTGTGGAGCTTAGGGTTGGCTCACTAAGCTCAGAAGGGAATAAATCTCTAATTGAATCTTTTATTTCTCTTTTATTCTTTTAATATTCTAACAGAACAGTTTCGAGGACATTGAGCTTCTTATTTCAACCAGTCGAAATGTTGACACCAGTTCTACATGACCTCAGTATGGGTTCAAGTCTTTTCATGTTTACAGTTAACTTTTGGAAGTTATTACTCTTATGACATCTGGACATGAGTATGTGTCTGAATTCTAAATGACTGGATTGTGGGTACTGTGAAGGAGGGCTGTAGATATCAGATTGATTGCTTCTGATTGGCATGAAGTTCAGCATCTCAGACTTGCTGCCTCAAAATTTGCAACGAGACATCTATTTGTGATCTAAAAACGAGATTCATTCAGAGAATGGCTGAAAGTGGTCGATCACTCGGATGTGTGTGTCATCTGTTTCTAGGATACCAATACCAATCATATGTTGTGATGCTGCCCAACGGTAAACTATCTAAATGTCCTGTTTGGAACGTTGTGTGACACCCACAACCTTAACTTCCATCGCTTCATCTTCTGCCTTGATATATCAAAGACACCTCGCTCCTAGCTTTGGAATATGTCAACCCCCATTACATGAGAAGTAAACCCCTGCCGTAGCTCAGGTGGAGTGGATGTTTTTAAGATGGAGTTGACAGCCAACTTTCCCGATCTACAAGTTGAAGAGTCTTTAAGCAACATAAAAAAAAAAACATAAAATTGTTGTGCCCATTATTTTTGGGTCAGGCTTGAAAGGGTCTAATTATACCTGAACTATACAATTCAGTTTATTAGAAACATTTCTCAGATTTCACCTACTGTGCATGTGTGTGTTTTAAAGATTAACTGAGCTAGAATGTAAGTCCAAAACTGCAATCTTTACCCTCTCAGGTAAGAAAGGTGGTTCAAAATCTCGCCTGAATAATCAGGGATTTAGTTTTTTTTTTTTTTATCTTTGGTAATGTACATTTTTCTGAAAGCCCCGTATATGATGGATTCAAAGTGATTAAAAAAAAAGCAGCTGAACTCTGACCCTACTGCAGCATTTATGCTCACAAATGGAAGAAAAACGGGGATCTGCGCATCGATCGGGCGGTTGCTTGCTTTTATGAGATAGTCCTGGTGAAGGAGAGGACGGTTTGTGAAGCGGCTGACGTGCACTACAGCATGCAGTAAGAAAAGAGTCAGAGGTGAACGGTGGTTGGGCAGGTAGGTAGAGGAAAAGCTTTTCTTCTTTGTTAGACATGAAATAAAACACAGACAGCAGGAAGAGGGAGAGACTTCTCCAACCTCACGGGTCACATCTTTCCAGCAGGGTAAACAGAAGGAAAAGACATTAATGACACAAACAGACACATGGAGGGAAAAAAAGGAGCGAGAGGAAAAGGACAACAGTACAAGACCCCCTCCTGTCAGGTCCCCAAGGAGCGAGGGGGAGGGCGTCACCCCTCAGAATCCGCTTGATGAGGTCGCACACTGGGTGACCTCAGTGTCCACCTGCAGCCAGACAGCCGGGAAGGCGGCCACATGGACATAGACAGACAGACAGACTGACGGACGCACTGAAACAAGAAAGCAGAGCTTTTTTATACAAGAAGTGCACACAAGACAAAAAGACAAAGACAGAGGAGGGAGGGGGGGGAAGAAAAAGCCAAAAGCCACTGGAGTGGAAGACCGGCACAAGTGAAGGAGTCAAAGACAGAGAGCAGATGAATGAAACATGAAGGTAGCGACTCGTTTGGTTGTATGTTTGAGATGAAGGGATGAAGGGTGACAGGGGTGAAGGAGTGGAGGGGAGGGGAGGGGGTTGAAGGCACAGTTCTTTTTTCTAAAAGGAAGGCACACACATTCTTGTCTGAATTACAACCCCCCCCCCTTCAGAGAGCATCACTCAACCATTTCAGACGCTGCTCCGGAAAGTTTAAAGCACAGACAGTCAGGAAGGTTCAGACCTTACGCACATTGAATATACATTAAAAAACAACCAGAGAGAGGTGCAGAGCAGGAAAGGGTTCCAGCATTAGTCTTTTTGTAAAAAAAAAAAAAAAAAAAAACCAAGAGGACCCATCATCCCTCTTCCCCATCCTTCAGCTCCACTCACCACAGGGCCCCGTGTGCTTGACCGGGATGAGGCTCTTGCTCAGACACTCCGCCTTGCGTCGCAAACAGTCGTTGGTGTAGGTGCGGTCGTCCTTGCCACACACGGGCTTGTAGGTGCCGTCACACTCGATGGGATCACAGGAGCAGCGAGAGCTCAGGGGTTCCACCAGGCACACGGCGTTGAACACACACTCTTCTTTGCACTCCTCTGCAGGAAAAATAAATAAATAATGACGTAATCCGGCGTGTGTAGATTGTGTTATTTAAGGACAACTTTAAACAGCCTCTCATTTTCAGACTGATCAAAGCATTCACTAACACTTTGCGGCCTGTGTGGAAACATCTGCATTCACTGATTTATTCAGGTTTTTCTTCAAATTTGTCATCCATCTGTGCAGACGCTGATTAGGCTTTTTAGAGCCGTTTCAAACTGTGAGTTTGGTAACAGCATGACAGACTAATCACTGAAAAGGAAAGGATGGAAGAAGAACTCCAACAAAACAAAAAAATTGATATATAAAGCTGGGAAAGTGTTGAATCGATTATTCTGTCGGCTGTGTGACTCGGCCGGCCAAACCACTGGGAAATAAATCTGTTTTCATACAAGCTGTAATTATATGTTGGGGTGGACTGATGACTCTAGTAGCGCATGTAAAAGCTTCTCTTTCAGCAGAAAAGGTCAAGCCTTTCCTGGAAATAAATGAAAGAAATATACCAGAAATGAATATGTTAGTTAACGAAGTGACATTACGATACATCTACTGGGATTCTAAAGGCCTGTTTGATAACATATAATTATCAATTAAATATGAATGTAGAGACAGATAACAGAAATTTGTTTCAATTTCCGAAAAATATTTTCTTCCAGCTTTGTTAAATTTCATCAAAGACACATCCTTGACAAAGACGAAGACCTGATAAGATAAGATTTTTTTTTTTTTCAAAGAAAACCTTAATAACAGTGATTACCCAAGGCAACTGGCCGGATCAGGTTTGCTGTGCTTCCCTTTTAACTTCAATGGGAAAGTTTTCCAATAACTTTGGGTATAAAAACTAAATTATTAAATCACAAATTAAACAGAATTAAGTTAAAGTCAAACTATTACGTTCTATTATTACATTTTGGCCTACTAAGCAGAAATCTAAAGATGGAATGAAAAAAAAAACACGAAAGAAATACTGGTAATGTAAAATAGCACATTTGCCACTGGAGTGAGAAAATCCAATTTGAAGAAGGCCTCTATTCTGGAGGCACTCACTAGACTTCAAATTCATTTCATTCCTGATCAGTGGATCAAATTTGTACAGCAATTCAATTCCTTCTCTTTTCTTTAAAAGGCCCGTCATGCCACACTTAATTACATCGCTGCTGTATCTGAGTGAGAGGGCTACAAGGATGTGCAATGTCACGGTTACAAGTCAAAAATGGCCATTTTCATTAGTTACCAATTTGTAATTTGCTTTGGGTTATGATTTCATGGATCTCTGTTTCAAAATGAAACATCCTATTATTGAAAAAGGCGAAGTACAAAAAGGAGGAAAATTCCATCCACTGGCTGACATGCTTAAACCGGTTCACACACACACATAAACACAAAGTCACAAGGCTACTTAGGCTGAAATTTATACAATTTAAAGCCCTCACTCTCCTCCATCTGACCATCAAGCAGAGCAGGCAGCAGAACCAGAGTGTCAAAAAAAGTGGATATCAGCCTTCATTGCTGACCGTAGCAAAAAGGACACTCTGCAGGGATTCCTTCTTGTTTCTGGCAGCGTCAAGAGGTCTTTGTACATGGGTGAGAGTCTCCGCACATCACTGCTGTAAGCCAACACAGCTGTGGCTTTGCGGAGCCCCGCTGACAACACAGCGGGAAAATTGGATTTCTTCCGATGGCTATCAGACGTACAGTAAAAGCTGACAACTCTTTGTTGACTAAGGCTTAACCCCTGTGTTCTAATAGCACAGATAACGGCCCCGGAGACTCTTATCAGGATGGACAAAGCTAGCCCTAGCATGGATACAGTGTAGACCCCGAGACCTCAAAGTCATACATCATGGAGAAGCAAAGAGTTAAAGAGTTTGATTTGAACACTAGTTCACCTACAGCTGGTATCATCTTGAGCAGAAATGATTATGTATGTGACAGCATGCCTGGCAATGCGACGCAGCTTTACACTCACACAGTCACAATCCTTTTATCTACAGAAGGAGAAAGATTGAATTTTGCTATCTTGTAGGTTTTTGTCAGGCCATTTATCTTAGGCGTAAAGTTTCCAAACATCTATTAGAGTTTTGAAATGCCAGAATGCCCCAAAAGACGGCAGAAATTTGTGTCCTCCTCTGACCACGATGGCTGTCTCATCAGTCAACAGTTCAGACAACATATTCATCCGTCTAGCCACTCAGTCCCTGCACTTAATCATAAAATATAGAATAAGAAATAAGCAAGATGAATCTTGTTTTTTCTCTTCATATGTGAGCTGCCTATGACAAACATTTGTGGATTTGAATCTGAGCTGTATAATCAATCACTGAGTGATCCCAGTTCTGATTTCTAAACAAGTTACATTTATCCATGAATTCCCAGCACACTCCTATACACACACACACACACAACACCCATCCTTACCCAGCTTTCTGCACTGTCCCGTGTGGATCTTCCAGATCTTGATGCCTTTCTGAATGCCCGTCGCTGTCATGGCGCACTCGCTGGGATAAGTCTGGCCATCGCTGGCACACAGACTCAGATTACCTGGGGGGCAAGACTCTGGCGCACCAAAGATTAACGGCTGGCGAGTGAGAGCCTCCACTCTACACATCAGGCCGTTCTCGCTGTTTTTACACGGGTCTATGGAGAAAAATATGCATGCAAGACAATTTTAAATATGAGAAATAACACACACCTGGAATGAAAAACATCTCTGATCCTCTACTAGTGGATACATTTGTAAAAGAAAAACATATATGTTAAAAACACTACAGGAAGTGGAGTATCCTTGCTTAATTATCTTAAAACTGGAAACTTATTAAAGGAATATTAAAGAAAACCTCTTACATCCTCTTTGATAGAGCCACCGTTTAATTTGCGAGCAACGACTAAAGAGCTATAACATGTTTTTCAGACCAAAAAAAAAGTTTTTTATTATTTCCTGAACAAATTCAAGAAGAGAAGTGAAGAAAAGAAAAAGAGAGGAGAAGAGAAGAGAATACGCTTTACAGATATCATCAGCCGAGCAGCACCTGAGAACGGCACAGTGCAAGACCTTGGATGTGAAGGGTAGACAAGGATATAGATGAAGAGACGATCGGTTTGATTTGCTCTCTCTCACACCTCCCTCTTTCCAGAGAAGCGTCGGGCTTGCACCCTCAGCCCTATCAGGGCCTGATCATAATGGAATTGGTTTGTGGATGTGTGGGAAGGGAGCGTTTTCTCCTGGAAACAGGAGCTCCGGCTTTATCCTGCTCGCCACGCTTCCAGCATGAGGGAAGACAAAGGATTTATGTAGCACCGTAACATATTAAATCACTGCCAAGCTGCGGCGAGTCATTCAAAACACACCAAGGATGAAACACCCTATCATCAGGAAAGGAGTAGAAAGGAAGAGAGACAGAATAAGAAATAGGAAATAAGGAGAAATGGTTTCCAAAGACCTCTGGCAGGAGTACAAGGAGTGACAATGCGGGGGCATAAAAAGGGACAAAGCTGTTTGGCTGCAGAGGGCTGGGAAGAACAGTGACCACTAGCCAGGTTCGGGATTGATTTCAACCGGCACAATGCGATGCTTGCAGAGACCTGCAGCCGAGTAAACAGGGGTTTTATCGTAATGCTCGCAGTGTCTCCGCATGACGCAGAGCCTCATCCACCAGCCAGACCATTATCTGAAAGAAAAACCATTACCTCCCATTAACTGGGAAGAACAGCTTCCAGGATCCATGCTTTCCTCTAGCTGAGCAAGTAGGATAATTACAAAAAGAATGGCTTGTTTGCTGCAAAAAACTAGCAGGGCGGATAAATCAACCACACTTGGCCGAGGTTTTCAATGGAAAGGGTGTAGGAAGATTTAGAGAACCAGGAGGGCCAACTTGTCCCCTGAGCCTTGGCTCTCCTTGGGGAGAACTCAAGAGACTTTGGCCAGCTCACACTGGATTTATACGAGCGACCTCCTGCCTGTGGATCTACACATTCATCTCTCATTTTCCACCAGCCGGCTTTGTCTCCTGGAGGCTTTTGCTGCTAAGAGACAGAGTTACTGACTGCTGTTCTTTTCCCTCCATCTGGCTTGCCAGGAAAGAAAAAGTTGAGCTTGTTGAGAGTAAACAACCACTGCAGGATGATAACAAGGAAGAGCAAAAACCAAAAAAGAGGAAGAAAAAAAAAAGAGACAAAAAAAAAACCGGCAGCTCTGAAGACCTACTTAGAGAAAACAACAATTCAAACCGCAGGAATGTCTGCGTGAAGCAAAGCAATCTGAAAGAAAAATGAATAAGTGGGGTATGTGAGGGGGAAACAAAAGACAGCGGAAGTAAACAGAGAAAAGAAGAAAAAGAGAAAAGAGAAGGGAAGAAAATAGAAGATAAAGTTTGAAGTTGCTTCTTGCTCCCTGATAACATTAACTGTTATAATGTCTGTCTTATTCACATGATGAAAAGATAAACAGCAAAATGTAACCTTATAGAAAGCATGAGGAAACTCACCGCAGTGGCCCTGATATTGCACACGTAGGTTCTTCTGGTTCTTGCAGGCGTATTGATGGAGCTCACACTCATTCCGGTAATCACTTCCATCGCTGCCACACACTGTCTGATCTGGCTTGCCATCGCAGCTAAGGGGGCACATGCATTTAGCTGACAGCCCGTCTGATGATTGGACACAGGTGCTGCCGTAGCTGCAAGTCACCTCGGTGCAGGGGTCCTTGAGAGCTGCAGGCAGGAACAGGCATGAAAACAAACTTAAATTGCATGCTAAAAAGGAGTTGTTTGGAGGGGGGGGGTTACATTGAAGAGAACATTTTTGAAGCAGCAGTGGCAAAACACTCAACACTGCTGCACACTGGAGCACATCATGAATGACAGGCCATCTTATCTGTGTGGCTGCTGGTGTACTTTTAGGAGCCCACTGCAGTTTATTTGTAGATCTACTTGACACCTCTGGGTAAAGATGCGCTGCTGCAGCTGTCGACTCGTACCAACAAGTTGCGTTCATTGCGTCGAGCAGTTTGAACTGGATCGGTAGCACTTTCTCTTCTGTTGTGCTTGGGCATGCTCTCTGCATCACAGTAGCAACGCGACCCTCGGAATATTTACCCTTTCACGAATTAGACCAAGAGAAAGGAGAGATCCCCCACTCTAATTAAAGGGCACGTTATTTGTTGCTGAATGGTTGATACCAGCAACAAGAAAAAAAGGTGCAACTTTTAATTCTGCTTTTATTTGTTACCAGCCAGGGCTTTTTCTTTGGCCTCATATGTTTGACAAAAGGCAGCCATGAGATTACAATCACTGTCATCCAACAGCATGATACATATTTATGGCTGTCGCGGACAAGCATGCTCTCCCACGAGAGAGAAGCCAAGCACTGGCAGCCCTCTCATTTCCGAAGCATGTCTTTTTTTTTTTTCATATACATCTAATAAATATTCAGCCATGTCTGATATTATCCCCACTTTTGTAGCAGTACAACCAGCACTGATTAATTCAGTTTAGAGCAGTAATGTGTATATTGAATTGTAACTGGGGCTTCTCTCTTTTGCTTCCAGGAGAAGACAAAAGCAAAATGTCTCTCTTGAAAATTCAATGTCTGCTTCGGAGATGGAATGGCACTGGGTTGTTAAGAGGAGACTGAAATGTGTGCAGAGATACGTATATTATGGATGTGTAAGGAGACAGGAGTGCTATAAGGAGTGCATTTGATCAAAGGATCCCCCCCCCCCCCTACCTTGCTTTGCTCATCTTCATGACACATTTTCCCTTCCTTCCTCCTTTTTTTCAGTCTCCTGTCAAGTTCTTTTGAGCTTTGGTGCCTTGGACTTGTTAATGAGCCCTTCTTTTTTCATTTAGTATTTTTGGTGTATTGCAGCAAGAGCTCTGAAACTGCCTCTAGACCTAATTTATAAGAAACTTCCAAATAAAGTAGGAAATTACAGCTTTAACCACAGTAGACTGCTGGAAAATGACTGAAATCATAAGTGATTACTCGAAATCACAAGTCATTGTGAGCCACTGATGATGGCTTAATGGTAGCTTGTATGAACCAGATAGCCATTGTGATGCTTTGTATTTTATCGTGTGAACAATCACACACTGATGACCTGTTGGATATGATGTCGCGGTAACAAGACTGAACCCACCAGAGTCACGTTAAATCCCACACAAACACAACTGCACAGTGTACATGCACAAAATGACACACACCTTCAAAGCCAGATGATTTAACACACCTGTACTGGGTATAAAAAGAAAAGAAATCTTGTAGGACAACTTAAGGTTTCTGTAAAAAGCTGTTTGTTAGGAGGTGGCAGTAAGAGAAACAGAGGAACAGGAAGGAGATGAGAGAGATACCCAGTGAGCCTGCTTTGCTGTAAAGAAGGACCCTGTTTATTTTGTGATAGTGAACAGTATCCTCTTCTCACTTTTTGATCTCCCCGAACAACAGCAAGGGCTTTCTCTCCATTCCTAACCTTCCTCCCCCTTTGAGCAAAAGCTGGTGTGTTGACAGGCAGAGAGGAATGGATGGCGGAGCGAAAGTAAGGGGCAAGGAAGCAAGGCAGAATAGGAAGGGAGAGGTGGGGCTCTTGATTTGAATGCAAACAGGGGCCGTTAGTGCAGATAAGTCTCCTTTCTCAGACTCAGACAAGCAGGCAAATTGCCTGGGCAAATGTGATCAGTATAACAAGCGCAAATGGGGGGAAAAAAAGAAAAATTGTGCTCACTACAGCAAAGTTCAGGGAGTATATATATTTACATTATTATCATGTGAAAGGTGGCAAGAAATAGGAAAAAGCAGGGAGCTAAAAAAAAGTCAGCAGAGCTGTCTTTGTGAAATTAGAATGATCGCTGCTGCCAATTAGATCAATCTCCCTTCATGGAGTGAAGCTCAGCAAGGTTTAGGCTTAAAGGATAATGAGGGGGGAAAGTACAGATAAGGATATAGATAGAAAGATGAAGACACAAAGCAGCACTGAAGCAATGAGCAGCAACGTCTGCGGTTTATGATTAGCAGAGGAGAAGACACTCTGGGACCTCATCAAAATTACAATCCTTCAAATATATTTACATACATCTTTAAAGATCATTCATGAAAACTTAATGAAAATGAATTCATACATTAGAGTGCCATGATTAATTGGATGGGTGATTAAATTGTATCTATGTTCCATTTTGAGATAGTTGTAAACAAAAACAAAACAAAGAAATGCAGATAGCACTGCAGTGCAGGAAGCTGCATCATTGTCATGTTTTATTTCCCTGTGGACATTTACTGAGTTGAAGTTCAGCTATTTTGCATGTTTTGTGTTAGTTTGAATAAAGCCTTCTATTTTTTTCAGATGCAACATTAGAATAGAAGGGCAACAACACAACAACAAGATGATTTCAACAGAATAAACTGACCCTCAGCCAATCAGCTCTTTAACAAAACAAACACCGGCATGAACAATAGAAAAATCCATTCAGTTGGAAACTTTTAATTTCTTCTTTATCTAAGATTCTGATTCTTTTAGAAGCACTTTAGGCTCATTACTGGCATTATTTTGGATTTAAATGGCTCTAGTTTTTTTAATCAAAACCATGTGGTTTTTGAATAGACATACTCCCAGAGAATATCTACACTCAGCAGGTTACCTTCCTTTGAATCAGACGGCTCCTATTGTGTGCCATTCAGGGGAATTATGTGACTGGACTACTCGTGTGCCTAACTGTGAATAAATGCCGCCTTCACAAATGAGCACATGAACATTTACAATGTGCTCTTTAGAGCAACGCTACATATGTTTCACACCCTGTGTCTCTCTGAGTCATTTTTCTGATGTTCATTATGTACATTCCTGCAGCCGTCATGGCCCTGCAGCATCCTGGGGGTGAGGAAGTGCACCTGCTTGGTGCTCCAGCCCAGGGCATCACACGCCACCAATTGGATATCAACACATCGGCCGTTCATTTTGGAAGTGCACTGTGGTTGATTCAGCAAACACAAGTGGACATTATCAGAGGAAGCAAGAAGAAAAGAGAAAAGGCGACAGAGCAAGAGATATGACAAGAGTCAACACTGGACTGGCTTTTACTGGAGTGGTGAAAGCTCAGTGAAGAGGCAGGATGCAAATCTGATGCTGAATTAGCCTTTGTTAGGGGGCGCCAAAGTAAAAGGAATCTGCTATTTGAGAAGTGTCAGTTAAATAAAAAAAAAACTGGTGTTCAAATGAGGTCATAAATCAGTCAGTGATAAAACTGTATGAGGATGATCAGGGATGTTTAAGTATCTGATAAGAACTGCTTACTTCCCAGGGTGTGTGTTCAGACTTCAAAGTAGGCTGTGTGATTGCATATAAACTCTATGCAAAGTGGACATGAAGAGATAAGGACTCTTTGCTAAAACTGCTTATTCCAAAGCTTTTCACTTGAGTTCATGAATAAAGTTGGACGGGTCAAGCTTCGCTACTTTAATGCAATAATCAAACATTCATTTGATTATGGAGCAGGGGCAATAACCAAAACTCAGATGCCCCAAGATGCAGACTTAAAAGATTATGCATTTAGAATATCAAAGTCAAGGGAAGTATTTAAGAAAACAGGTAGGATAACTCTAACGTGTCATTTGGCAGAGTCCTAATCAGGGCCGGACTGAGACAAAAAAATTGGCTCTGACTGTTTGGCCCAGACCTGCATGTATACGATCATGCAACCCACAAATCTTTGTTCTCCCCAAATCTGATATTCAACCTTAAAACCGCGATGCAGAGAGGTAACAGGAATCACTGAGAATAAACACATTCAACCCTTCCAAAAAGTGTCATTTGTTAATAAAAGAAACATCTATACTCCAACTCTGTGATGAATATGAAATCAGCACCTATCCTACTGTGTGTTTGATGAAGGAGGAGAATAGAAAGAAGAGACTTGAGAAATGATGGACCTGATGAAAACTGTTCCCGGACAAAGTGTAGAGGCAATGTCTCTTTGTCTGCTCTTTTCTTCTGGAGATGTTATCTCAACCAGGTTTAATAAAACATTGAACAGAGATTTTCTTCCTTTCTCGCATAATTATGCTGTCAGATCCATAATTATTGGATTCTCTAATACAGAGGCAAACAGCTGCATCAGTATTACATATGGACAAAGGTATAAATAAATAAAGGTCTTTAAGTGTTTTATTTCTGTATTTGTCCATAAGCACCTTCACAGAAGCTGCCTCTGACACGGTTTGTTCCAAAACTATCCGACCATCAGCCCACAACAAATAGCCTAATAAAGAAAATCAGAAAGCTGCTGACTCACTGTTAATATTGACAAATGGTGGTTAAAAAACTATATTCTCACTATCAATAAGACGATTTAGTTCAGGAAGACATAAAATAACTCAATTGAAGATCTGCTGTTTTAACCAGTGAACACAACCAGCTAACCAGCTGTTCTCTTGCTGGAAACACGGACGTCGTCAACTACTTTTATAAATGTAACGAGACAAACTAATGTAAAACAGCTGTTCTATTGACCTGTTATCTTCCCTTCATCATATATTTGTAAACAGCTAGCATGTTCACGGCTGACTGTCGGACTTACTGGGTTTAATGCAGTGGTCCTCAAGGCCCATTATCCTGGAAGTATTAGATGTTTCCCTGCTGCAACACACCTGATTCTGATCAAATGGAACTCTGACAAGCTCTGCACAAGTTTGCTATTGAGCCGTTCATTTGAGTCAGGTGTGTTGAAGCAAAGAGACATTAAGCCCATTCGGATTGACCATCTGGCTTCATGGTCAGACAAGAACTTGTGAGTCGTCGGGGGCGGGGCAATAAACGCAGCACAGCCACGGCAGACAAGTTCGTCGCCGCGACGACTGCAAGGATGGAAGATCTCACGGCATTTGGCTTCTCTTTGCGGATGCGATCAAAAGTGCAAGCAGGGTATAGGAATTCAAAACAAATGAAATAAATGGAAACATTTATTTGGATGGGGTAGAAATAAATGTGGGCCACGACTTGCCCCCTCAAATTCTTACACAGGACAGAATTGGATCAATTCAAATCTGCACTGTGGGTTTTCAATGAATTGGTTTAATTTCTATTCCCTCTTATTGTTTATTTATATGCGATGGGTCTGAAAGGCACCTATAAATGTAATGCATTATTATAATCATTTTTTATTTATTTATCATTATTATTGGGTCGCCATGGACAACATGAGGGGGGAGCGCAAAGGCAACATAAGGAAAGGTAGGATACACACCAATAAGTCCTTGTATTGTGGGTCTTTGAATGAAACAAATCCAAATTATGAAGAGGATTTGTGAAATTATTGTCCATGTGTTACATAAACATTACCTACAGTTATGCTTCTTCTCTGGGCTCAGTGTAATAACTTGTAGGCTGCAATACGTTTTGTATTGCTTTGTTGAAGCAACAAAACATGAACCTTTCCAGGTTTAGATGAACCTAATTGCAATATGAAATACCAAGGCTGAAATCATTTTTTTTGCCTACTAATAATAACACAGACATGGATTTATTACTGGGAGCATTAAATGTCGAAGTCCCGTCTTGTCAAATCAGAGTTAGCGTCAGCGAGAGGTTAAACCAATCAGGACCAAGTTCTGCTGCCAACGGAGGCAGGTCCACAAGCTGCATTCGTGAGCTCCAGCTCCAGCAGTTGATGAAGGTCCTGCAGTGGTACACATGTAAATCATTATTGGAAATTTGGCAGCATCTTTTTTTTTCCTCTTTAATCACAGTTTTTCTGCTCCTCCTCTCCATTTTCTCTCCTTGGTTCTGACAGGAAGCTGCATCCACTGGCACAGAGCCAAAAGGGGGCTGAAAACATCTGATTGGTTCAGCCGGGTGTCAGAAAAGAACCAATGGGCCGCAGATCAACGTGTTTCATGGTGGTGATGGTTAGGAAAGAAAGTTCGGTGCTATTTGGACGAATGAATTACTCAGGCACAGGGAACACAGCAAAAGAGGATGCAGTTCAACAATGTGTAAGTTGGGCCCCTGATCTACTCAGTTTTACGGACCAGTCAGACCAATGAATAAACTGTGTCGGTATGCCCGATGGCTGGTCCGTCCCTGGTCTTAATTCAACTGGAATCAGTGAAGTCTGTTTTAGTTTTGGCTTGACAACAGACTCATGGAGATTTCAAAGTACCGAAACTTCATCAGAGTACTGAAAAGTTAGGCAGAGAAAGGTTTGGGAGGATGGGGATTACAGTGATCCTCTCCCCCTTCATCTTCCCACCTGGCAGTCAGCAGACAGCCAGGCAGGTGGGGAGCTCTGCTGCTCTCTGATCTACTGTTTTGTGCAGCAGTTTATTAATGCTTCATTAGGGACAGGGAGCTGTCAGCGCCGTGCTGACTTTACTGGATGCCCTGCCGCCTCAACACCAGCAGCAACCAACATGTGTGTGTGTGTGTGTGTGGATTCATAAATGCCAGTGCACGTTTACAGGCAGCCATGGAGCTCTGATAAGTCTGCAAGTGAGTTTGTGATTTGTGTATGCGTATCTGTGAATCCATGTGTGTGTGTGTGTGCGTTGTGCTTCCTGTTGTGCTGATGGTGATAAGGGAGGGAGCAGGGGGTTGAAGAAGCTAATCAAATGCAATGATGCAATGTGGGGGGACTTGGCAGCGTGTGCTCTAATCAAGACACCCCCCCTCGTTCATCTCCCATCATCAGCAGGAGAAGATGGAGTGGAAATGAGCAAGAAAAAAAGAGGCAGAACGTGGCACTGAGACAAAAACAGCGTTGTGGGGATTAAGTTCAAAAATGTTCATACTGCAAATGAATTACGCTGCAAAGAAGAACAAAATAAAAGATAAAACATCCAGACATTTAAAATCAAAAGTTCAGCATTTAGATAAATATGCTTTTGTGTTCAGAGTTAGATACATTTGTAGCACTGAACAGAGCCAGAGATACCTATAGCTTCTCTTCCAGATACCAGTTCCATGTTTAAAAATAACCCTATGGATCATATTTGGGCTCTGTGGATCCGGTTGTAATTAACAGCAAACATTCAGAGCTTGGGGGCGGATATGTTGGCTCTATTACTACTGTGAAGTTGCCTGACATAATCCCCATGTATGTATATAGGGTATATATTATGGTTGGGCTGTTATTTCAAGCAATAATAGCCCATTTATTCTCGAGGCACCCTCTACACATGTCTCTGAAATGTCACATTTGGCTTGAGAGAAAGTTAGGAGAGGCGGCATGTCTCATGGTTTCTGTCATGCAGCAAGCAGCCTCTGTCTCAGTAATAAGCCACAAGAACAACAGTGTGCATGTGTAACAATTCATTCACCGGTGCTGCTGCTTGTTTCTCCCTGCCTCTGACTGAACAGAGCACAGTGGAAGCAGAGAGCGATGTGTCTCTGCTGTGAGAGCAAAACGTCACCTTTGCGAGGAAATACTTTAAATTTGTTGACTCCCTGTGAACCTTTCAGAGGAAAAGATGCTAAATTTATTCACACAGCTACAACGCTGGCAACACTGAAGTGAACTGAAGACTGACCTTCACTTACATAAGTGCAGATGATGTTAGGCATGCAAGCCGAGAGATGCAGCCCCAAGTTTTATCTCTAAATTACCGAAGGGTGAAATATTAACGTCTAATGGGATATATTCCTGGCTGCACTTTTAGCAGAGCTTAGTTTAGTTCATGTGTTCCTTGCTTGTAATGCTTCAAGTGGCTTAAACTAGTCGAGTTTAAACTAACCCGTTTAGTTTTAGACATAGAAAATAACTTGGTTAGGGTAGGAAAGGATTGCAGTTTGGGTTCAACAAATGCTTTCACACTTATCCCATGCAAGAACAATTTTGAATAGATAATACTTTTGCCACCGAAACAGCCCTGACCTGTTGAGGCATGGACTCCAGCAGACCGATGAGGGTGTGTTGTAGTATTTGACACCAAATCCTGTAAGCACTGGGTTACCAAAGATCAGGATGATCTGTCCAGCTCATCCCACATACATGCTAACATCAGTAGAATTCCAAGTCTGAGTTAACTCACTGAACTGTTCCTCAGGGGCTTCTTGAACCATTTTTGCTGTGTGGCAGGACTTTATTCTGCTGAAAGATTCTGCTACCAACAGGGAAAACAGTTTTTATAAAGGGATGTATTTGCTTACAGTGTCTAGACAGGTGGTATGTATCAATAACAATGGCAGGATGCAAGGTTTCTCAGCAGATCATTGCCAAAAGGTTCACACTGCCCCTGATGACTCGTTTTTTTCCCACAGAGCTGCCCGGTGCCAAGCCTTTCTCTAAGTGAGGGAAACATAAGATATCCGGTTAGCCCCCTGATGCAAAAGAAAACATAATTTAGGAAACTAGCTTCTTCCAGTTTATGTTCATGTGGCTATTTTAGGCACTTTTGGTGGTAGACGGGGGTCTGCATGTGCTCCAACACTGAGCTCAACTGTGATGCACTTAACACCTTTCAGAAATTTGAGCTGCAGTTGCTTTTCTTTTGGAGGAGGCCAGTCTTTTCTCTCCACAAGCTTCAATCAGCCTTGAGCACCAATGGCCAACCAGACCACATTTTGTCGACTGAGTATTTACTGCTGCCTTCTGGTCGACCCTATAATATGCCCAAAAGCAAAACAAATCATTATGCAAATTTTATTCCTTCTTCTATTATGCTTGTTGACACATATCCCACTCGTTTTAGACAGAATTGACTTATTTTTAAAGAGTTGTGGACATGATTAGATAGATAGATAGATAGATAGATAGATAGATAGATAGATAGATAGATAGATAGATAGATAGATAGATAGAT
>JBBBVU010000014.1:22439347-22451362 GCA_037177055.1 Atherinosoma microstoma | reverse complement strand
ACACACACACACACACACACACACACACACACACACACACACACACACACACACACACACACACACACACAAAGACACTGTAATCAGATAAAACGCTCGAATCAGTGTGCCCATTTCTGCCTACCAATATAGGACCCTATTTAACATGACAACAATTTAATTTAAGCTGTTGTGATAAGCCTCCAGGAAACAGAGAGAGATATGGCATGGAGCTGCAGGAGGAAGAGGAGCACTGACATTTATTCAGAACAAATAGTATGTGAAAATAACGTGGATTGATTCTCCTCCTTTTCTGGAAAGTGTTATTACTGCAAACAAACACAAAATGTCTATCTTTATAATTATGAGGAAAATCGATAGCCCTCAGAGTTGAAAAACAAACACATTTTAGTGAATGAAAGGATTAAGATTTTCACAAAGTTAGAATGAATTTATTGGGATTGGGGTAAACAGAAAATCGGTTGCCAGAGAAAATCTGTATCTGCAAGCGTCACAGGTCAAATGATTCTGATAGCTATCATAGCTAAATGTTTCAATCCACTGAGAAGTGGAATTTGAATAAGTTATTTTCATCTGTTATTCCTCTATAAACAGGACAGTGACTCCGTATTTAAGGATGAGAGTGAAGGGAAGATTGAATCTGGATGGAAATTAATGCTTTGTAGAAAAAAAAGAAAAATGGTGTTCCTCAAGCAAAAGGATGGAGTCACAATGTCGAAACCGTGGTGACAAAAACAGTCACAGGTTAATTTGTGTGGCTTCAATAATAAGCAATAACATATTTTTAATAAAATTGCATTTTTAAAAGCAAAAAATTACAATAACTTCATTTTTCTTTAGTGAAGATTTGAATAGAACCCAGCTACAATTAATTAACTACATGTATTATCAGCAATACTCATGTGTTTCTTCCATCTTCATCCTAGAAAATTCCCTTAGAAACTGCATGACATTCAAACAACCTACGCTCACATAATTTATAGAAAAGTATACACACTGTACAAGAACCTCACATTAAGTGTTTATGATTGTATTCCTCTGTGCTTCCCTCATAATTAAACATTTCACATTGCCTGCTGCTGTGGCATCACAGTGGCAAACCACATCGCTGCTTTTCACATCAGCTCAGGAAACACAAGTTATGTGTCACCAGCTGGCATTAATATATTTTATCATGGTCATTGTCTGAGCTGAGAACAGCGAGCAGTCATGAACACTGCAGCCTGTCGCCAGCAATTGTTCATCGCCAACTCCTCGTCAAGGTCACCAACTCCGCTGGCTGTGCCCTGCCTTCAGTTAAAGGAACTGTTTTCAGAAAATTACCGTAAATAAAAGAACCAACATCCTATGACTGCCACGACTAGTGGCTGATTTATAGTGAAAGTATACAGCGTTGTTATAGCTTCCTATTTACAGAAATCCTTCCGAGATGCAAAGGGTTAAAGAATGAATTGGCCCGGAGCGATTTGTATGCTGAGCCATTTTTCTCTTTCTTTGAAATCAGCGACGCCATCACCCCATTCAGTCCTGTACTTTCTATACAATAGAGAATAAGTAGGCGTTTGTGTGGTCATTTTTGTGGCTTTTGTGCAAAATGCAAAAAAATAGCTTAAGGATTGCTAGCAGGAAATGTACTGTGCATGCAACAGTTTTTTTCCTCCTCCAGTTCATTATGACAGGCTGGGATGATACAGATATTCATTAACTGAACAGTCAAATGACACACAGCAATACACTCTTGCTCCAAAAACAATTATTTTATTAATTATCAATCATTTCCTTCTTCCAAGTTGTCATCCTACAGGACAAAATGCTTCCTCCCACTGAGTTAGCCGCATTCGCATCCCAGCCCAGGCATAAACAGCATCTCATTAGATCGCAAACATGAACAGCAGCTGTACCTGATGACCTTGATCAATAACCACCGAATTACTTCATCTCGGCTTTGAGACGAAACAGTCGATTCTCAAACACACATGGCTGAACGTGGATGAATATCTCAACAGCTGACTGAGAAAAAATAGTCAGAATCCAGAAAGTTTAACATCTGTTTGCTCATTTTACATCTGCGCCGCTGGGAATTAAAATCAATCTCCCACTGAAGGAAAGAACCGTCTAATTTGCCTTCCACTGCTACAATGTAAACACAGCTTTACTCTGGGGCCTGCAAGTCGATGGACAGAACTTAAATAAGAAACAAGACAGGAGAAAATGTACAGTAACGAAGGGACCGACTATATAAGAGTTTAGAACTGATAAGAATATATTCAGATTCAATTCTTTTGCAAACTTAACTTAACCAGAGGACTGTTGAATGATGATTACCAATTACTAATGGATGATATTTATTTACTGTATTCAGTACACACAGCAGAGAAACAAACATTCTTCACAAATTCTTCTCCTGACTGATATATCCAGACAAAATAAAAAATAAAGCATTCTCTCTTGTCTGCTGAGCTGGTAGTCATCCTCCATTCTGTACACTGCTCTGCTTTTGCATCTCTCTGGAAGTATATGCAGTGAAATAACAAATAATGTATTATTCAGGAGAATCCAAACGCGTAAATACATTAAAACGTCTCAAAACACTACTCCTTGTTTCTCCTTGCTTGGGATTAACCAGGTGTGTGTGGAAGTGGATGTGCACATGGAATGTGTCTACGCAGATCTGCGTTGTTCCTTCCAGAGTTTAGAAGGGTGAGCACGGGAGGGAGAGGCTGGGACTGAGAGATGACGAGGAAGACAGGATTTGTCTAACAAGTATCAGTGGTCGCAGACGAGCGGAAGAGCAAGTAAAGATGGATGGAGGATTCAGGCAAAGCCCATTATCATCTCTTTATGTGTGTGTGAGTGAGTGAGTGCGGTGATAACAAGACTGTATATTTTTCAATCTGTTTGCAAGAAACCTGCAGTATGTGTATATTTCACTAAATGCGCCTGTGTGTGTGTGTGTGTGCTTGTCATGCACAAGGGTATAAATACGCTTGTGCATGACACACACACACATTCACACGCACGCATTCAGTCCGTCAGATTCTGCATGTTATGGTTATGAATACCAAGCAAGAGTCAATGCCCCAGGGAAATGAAAGCACGAAAGCCGAGTTATTTACTATGACCTCTAGCCCTGTGTGTCTGTTTGTGCATTTGTGTGCGTGAATAAGTGTGTTCAGCAATCACCCTGGAGAAATTTGATTACTTTTTTACATTTTAGTGTATGTGTGTGCTAGCCTGTTCGTACTGATGAGAGCAGCAGCAAGAAACATATTCTATTGTAAAGTCTTAAAGCGGCAAATGGGAGAGAGATGGAATAGAGAATAGAGTGGTGAAAGGGAAGAGGGGGAAGAAGAAAGAAGTGCTGCGTGACTAGGGATGATGCATAGAAAGACAGGAAGAGGAATGATAGAAAGTGAGGATAAAGGAGAAGATAAGGTGGGTAAATGAGGATAGAGAGGAAGAAAAAACTAAAACCAGGTAGGGAAATGATGAGAGAAAGAAGATGGAAAACAAAGAATGAAAATTAAAACAAAGAGAAAATTCATAAAGGTAGAGAGGACTTCTGTGCAAAAACGATTATCATTTCTAGCAAAGCAAAGTGTCTGAGGCACATACAGCTTTTTACACCACCAGTTCACTGACACTGGTGGCAACTGGGAGCATAACCGTGGTAACAAAAGACATTGCCAGGGCATGAGTGCAAAGTGAAGAAGAAGTAGGCGGTATAAGTTGCTTAAGGAGGAATAAAGCAGTATGCCTTTGATCGTCTCTTCAGCTCCAATCTAAAGTGTGTTTTCTTTTTTTTTTTTTTTTTTTTTGCTAAGAGAGGGTTTTTCAGAAAACCTTCCCTCCCAGTCAGCTTTGTGTCCTACGAGAGGATAAATCAGGGCTTTACCTGGCTCAGCCTGAGCACCTTAACAACGAGACAAAATGCACAGATGGAGTAACAATCTGAGGCCATGTCTATTTTAACTCTGGGAGAAGGCCTTCTTTCAACAGAAAGGCAGAAACACAAAGAAGCAAAAACACCAATGAACAGAGATAATAAACCTATCTCACCGACAGCCTGTTACAAATGTATTAACACTAATGGATAAGCCGGCAGTTTTTTTTTCTTTTTTTTATAAAAAATATGTTTAAAGTTTTTCATGCACAATTTCAAGCACTGAGTCAAAAAAGATCCATTCAGACTTGATTCACCATTACTAGAGGTAGTTTCGGTTTTTTTCAGTGCATAGGGGACAACAGGAAACTGAACTCACATGCCCGATCACACGTATGATCAGCTGTTTTGTCTTCTACAGATTAAAAACAAAACAAAACATGGCAAATAATTCTAAAAAAAAAAAGAGGAAAAATATAACTTGTTTAGTTAAAAGCCGTTTTCCATTTTCTCCCAGATAAAACCAAGGCCGCTGGTTTTATTTGCACTTTTCTGACTAGCAGCTACTCCACCTTCAATTTAATGCATTTATTACAGGCCTGATTAAACCAGCATAAAAGAAGCTTCTTATCCTTGACAGCCGCTAGGATGCCACATCATCAAATCTTACGAAATGACTAAATCTTGCAAAGGACTTAGTCCTTCATTCTGTTTCATTTTAAGGACGCGTCCACCCACAATCCTTTGCAAACATCCAAGATGTCCCAGTAGGAAGATGAACTAGTGTCTGGGTTATATGGATCTTAATGTAAATAAGTTTGCTTTCACCTTATTTACATTTCATGATGAGACTGTGAGCACTGGAAAGCTCTCCATTAAAGGACAGACAAGTATAAATTATTTTCCCTTTGTTGGACAATATAGGCAGCCAGCTAACTGTTACCCACTATTTAACAGCAATGTTAGTTTTAGACTTGATGCTGGGTGATTTTTGCTGTGATATTTGCCTACTTGTTTGGGCTTCCAGAATGGGATCTTTTCTTTTGGGGAAAGCATCCTTGAATTGTAGAAACTACCACTTTTCAACATTATGCAGTTAAATTCAGTTTCCATTTAGCTGTTTTTTTTAAAGTTTGCTTTAAACTTGCTTCATATGGAAACTGGCTGCTGGCTTCTGTAGATATTACAAATAAATGAACTAAAAAGTGGCGCCGCATATTTTGGAAGAAACATGGAGATGTTCACATCCTCCTGGTACAGGGCCTGACAACCTGCAGCATGTCAGAGCAGTCGGGGAGTCCTGATCCCTCTCTCTTTTTACAGTGAGGACACAAGAGTGTGTTGGTCCAAGAGATAAAGCACACTGAAGTTCAGAGGAAGAAGACTGGACTAACAACGAAGGCGGCGGAGGGCCATGCCGACAGCCAAGTTCTTAGAACATATACGTGCACTTGCACTCCAACAAAATCAATCTCCATTGATCACTCTCTCCAGTCCCAGTCGACTGACCTACATACACACTCCACTTTTTTGTACTACTTGTTGCGCTCCATCTTGAAGAAAAAGAGAGAAAAAAAAATAAAGAATGAAAACTTCATATTCCACTAGAATGGCCACACAAGATGAGTTCTGCTGCACTTCTGTGGCTCTCTCTGGGAATGGAGTGTATTTACCAATCTTCTCCGAGTTCAATATTAGGATAGCCAACACAGTGCATGTTCCCCAGCTGATTCTAGGGTGTGTATGCCCGCAAATACGCAAATGCACAGGCACACAATGGTCCAAATGTCTCGTGTCTCTCTACAGCACAAAGTGCTTCTGCTGGCTGTTTCTTTCTTTTAACTGACAGGCTCTTTTCCTCATATTCTGTTGTTATCAGGCATTCCAGCAGAGCCAATTAAAACGCAGCTTCTCCTTTTAATTTCGATAATATCTAAGGCCATTATGTGCACATCGCCTGCCCGCTCGACCACCGGAAATGTAACCCTACGGACCTCAAATCATTCATCTAGAACAAAAGGAAGATAATGAAGAAGCTGGACCGGAGCTAGTCTGGGTCCTAAAGGGGCAGGTAATGAATATGAGAGCAGAGTACTGGGGGAAACTAAGTACCCGTGCCCTGACAACATGCAAGTCATCTAGACTTGTCCTCAGGTGGGAACACCATTACCTTAAATGTCCTATTAGCCGATTCTGGTTTAAGAGCAGGTGCTAAATGGGTTTGATTTTAAGGGATTTTACATCGCTGAGCCAAGCCCTGCTAAAGTGTGTTGTCTGACCATGGGGAATATTGGAATGGACTGTATGTTAACATCTAGGTTGTGAATAATCTCATGTTTAAACTGCAAGCACACCCAAAAACTTTACAGTTTATTTTCTTTTTCTCTTTCAAATAAGTTTGTCTAACCTTGGGCGGTTTGTTTCAAACCAGTCTTATCACTCTTCTTACTCCATAATTCACTTTAAATAATTGCTTTCGCTTGATGAGTTAAATGGGTTAATAACTCAAGACTATTTTTAGCATTCATTTTAAATTTGATGCCTGTGGTGCTTTTGCTGGAACAGAGGTGTGTTTACCAATGTGATGCATCTCCTCAATGTATTTTCTACAGATAAGAGGTGTGGGCAGCAGATAGACCAGTTTGACCTGGACCCTGGAGCTCTGCTGCTGTATGACGTTTGGTATTGCTTTGCTGAAACAGGCAAAGCATTTCAGTATAAAGACATCATCTCAAAAGCAGGATTTTTTTGCTCTAAATCCTGGATATGCTGTACCATTTGGTATCAATGACACCCCTACATAGCGTTATGGATGCTGGTGCTAAAATGGTTCTCTTTACAGAAACTTTACCCACAAAGTCCTCCAGAGCTCTGAGCTCCTCCCATTTTTACTACTGGAAGATACAGCCATTCTGGGATGCTCTTCATAGAATTTGTTGCCCCTCACAGTCCTCAATCTCCTCTATCCCAACGTTTATGGGGCATGTTTTTAGTGCCAAATTAAAAATGAACATAACAGCATTTCAACCTTCTTTTTTTTTTTATCAACATAAGTCTTGCTTTAAGTAGGCACCATGAAGCTTAAAATTGTGAAATATAGACGTGTGTGCACCATATAAATGTCAGGAATCTGCAGGTTGTTGCTCTCCCTCTGTTTGCAAAAACATAACCCAAGTTTCAGACGTTTACTTAGAGATAATATGCCCCACATAACTCCAGTCACTTTATAAAGAGGATAATCTGCGGGAGAAAAACCTCTTTTGTGGCTGTATTCCCGGGTGCCAGATAAGACTCCAGGATATATTTGAATTGGGCATGATGGCTTCTCTGAACGGTATCCAATTCACTTACCTCAATGCAAACCTGCCGTTCAGATCGAATGAGTCAAGCAAAGCTTTGCACAAAGGCACCAATCTGACCGCCCACACAATTTTTAAAGTTAAAAGCTCTCCCATTCCCGCAGCTATCCCTCCTTTTGCACAGCCTCCTGCTCTTCCTCCTTCCCATCTTCCCTCTTCCTCATCCTCCATCAGCCTTGACAACTCCATAATCTCGTCCAGAGTGACCTGTCCGGGCCTCTCTGCACCGGCTGAATTTATTGGTGGCAGAAAGAGAATGAAAGCCTGTCACCTGCCTTCCTATGACCTCCAACACCCTTTCCCTTCATTGAACACACCCAAGCAGACATGCATATGCACCATGCTGCACATCCACACGCTTTGAGTTTATTCTGTTTTTGTGCTTACAAAGTAGAAACGTGAATAACCTTGACTTTGGGTAAAAAGAAAAAAAACAACCCATAAATATAAATGTTGATGAATATTAAACCTCACTTTGAAACATGACTGCGCTCTTCATCCTGCTGCTTCCCTTTGAGTCTCTGGTTGGCTGCCCTTCCGAAAATTGTCTGTAGACGTGTGGGAGCCTTCAACAAGGCTGTTGCAATAAAAAGCACAGGTAAATAAACCAAGCTGACAGCTACCTAAGTGGTTTATAGACACTTGACCATGGCTGCTTGCATTGAGGTAGCTGTAATGTAAATGTCAAAGAAACAGAGGGAGCACGTACGGAATGATGTCAGACTTGAATGGGTGAGAATTTACTTTCTGCTTTCTAAATCTGTTCATTTGTTGGGTTACCAACAACACTAACAACTACAATTTAAACTTCACAGTCACGTCTGTACCTGCCAGCTTCAACAGCTTGAGTTAGGGTTAAGCCTCTAAATTCTGACAATACTTGCAAGACTTTCACAAATGTCAGTTTGTTAGTGTAGGTTTCAGCTTATATGAAATGATACAACGGATACATTTCTTAAACTAGACATTCTGGGCAGGGATGTTTCCTGGATGATAGACCCACATATTAAAGAAAAAAAAGCCCCAAAAAGTTAAACAAACAGAAGAGTCCTGGTCAGGGGTTGTTGCACGCATAAATTGTTTGTCTGCGCAGAATTCAACATTTTTTTTGGAAGGAATTTAAATCAAATGATTTTGTATAACAATAAACCAGATAACTTATTGAAATATCCAATTTGTTTTAGCGTTTTCAGTGAAGGTTTTTGGTGGTGTTAAGGATGCACAGCTACAGTCTGCAACAGTACTTTATGGTTCAACATCTTTTTCCCCACTTAGTTTTCTTTTCAAAGCGTTCATTTGAGCTTTTTCATCTTTGCTGTGGATTTCCTGCTGGAGGACCAGAGAATGTCCCCTTACACCTTGTTTTTATACGTTTTGGTAACACATTTGACTGATGCCCATATCATCATTCCTTACACAGGGTGATTCTGGTGCCAGGGGCAGCAAATCAGCTCCACTTTATAATAAAACCTCCACCATGTTTAACAGTGTGGAAGGGTTTATTGACCATGTGGGCTTCATTTCACCACATTTAAACCAATGGATGCACTGCAGTCCCTCAGAGCTCTGCTTTGGTTTGCTCTTACCAAGCAGCATTATTCCTGAAAGATGGGGGCTTATTCAAAAGACATTTATCTCATTGTTTCAAGCCATTTTTATTCTTAATATTGATGTGTTCACTGGTCTTTTCCCAAGAAGCCCCACTTGACTCAGTGTGCAGCATATGTTAGAGCCTGAAACCACCACTTCAGCTTACTGCTGGTAAGCCTGAAGTTGTTTGGATGTATTTTGTGGTGTGTTTTCAACAGTCTGCAACAATCCCTACAGCCCTCTCTCACTTAGCTTTTACTCAGCACTGAGCTATAGCCTTTGGAACAATTATGTTTTTGTAAACATCATTCTCGATGCCCTCACACACCTCATGAGAAACCACCAGTTTCTCATTGTGAAAAGAGACTCGTTAAAAAAAGATACAATTAAGCTATTATTAATTTGTTTATTCAGATCATAACACTGGAAACACTGGAAATAAAATTCAGACGAGTCTTATCTAGTCAAACTTCATCATAAGGTGCTGATAATTGTGTCCTATGTGTGCTTTATATATATATATCTTTTTTTTTTATTTCAAAGACCTTTGTTGTAACTTCCAAATTCATGTGAAAAATATTGTGAATAAATATGTCTTCTCTGAAAAGGAGCCAGAACCAGGGGCAGCATGGAAATAATACCTTGAAATTGTACTCAGCTTCAGACTAAATCCTGCTTCACTCCCTAAAATACAGGCAATAGAGGAAGGAATATGAGTGTGTGAATGTGTACAAATAATCTGGATACTAACTGCCTTTTGTTGTTGTAAATGTTAATTATGTTGCTTCTGATGGGCTTAAACCTTCACAAACCATCATTAGAACACCTGTACTACCACCTCCTTTCTATACAATCAATAACCTCCAACAATTTGTCCATCTCACTCAATCATTCACTCACTTGCTCTGGGAGGGAGCCCTCTCTTTTTCTGCATTTCACTTCTCTTTCATTTTTTTACATTACGCCCTCCCTTTTCACAAGCCATTTCTCTCTTTTCTGTGCTGTACCCAGTGTTCCTCCTGTCTTCTATATATGTGTTCTATCTCCTTATTTCCTCTCTGCCAGTTGTGAGCAGTTCCCAAGATTGTTATTAGTGCCGAGTTCAAGCCTCCAATGTCATCAGACCCCTGGAATTAGCGTCAGGCCCACACTGACGGGGACAAAACGCAGTTGTTAATAACGTGGTAGCTGCAATGTTCCAGCTTTGGAAGGAATCTGCTCATTGGAGCCTTGGATTTTGATGGGCTTTGCTAAAGAGAGGCAATGGGCACCAACCAGAGGTCAAATAAGCACTACATGGCTACCAGTGGGAGCCGTAAGTGGAACACTTTTTGTTTGTGAGGGTGCAGGTGGCGTTTAAGCACTGGGAGCACAGCCATATTGAGAAGACAATAGAATGGACATAATGGTGGGGTTTATTGTTGTGGTAAAAAGACAGAAAGGCAAAATCTGTTGTATTAGAACCAGGCAGGATAGAAAATCCATTTACTTGACTGTAACAAGCCATTTAGTGCCACTTGGAGACTTGTAGCTTTATGTTTCTTGAAGAAGCCATGTTAGTCTTGTTTCCCAAACATCTTGATTCGATTATTTTAAGACAAATCACCAACCATAGAGCACTCTCAGCATGCTTTAAGCACTTTATCCACCAATATTTCATAGCTTTTACATTCGCCTCTCCCAGCAGATTGATGGCAAGTGTCTGCCTCAAATGAAATTGTTTGGCTTTTCTTGGATCAATCCTTTCTGTATCAGAAGTACTAATGAAATCTCTCAAAATGTACAGACACTCTTTATACTAATAGCAGCTCATAAAAATGAATAGATTGCTATCAGTCCTGTTTAGACAATTAGAGACCGTCCTCATCTCATGAATACAGTGAGTAACCAATCAAATCTGACCAGTTTGTGTTATCTTCATATGCTAAATCCACAGCATGCTCTAATTTCTGTATCAGCATTCAAATTACTACAATTGTCAAAGCTTCAACTTGACTTTCTTTTACTCTCATCTTTAGCAGTAATTTAGGCTTATTTTCATTTAACAGATATAGGCAGACCACTCAACAAATGCCAAGGGATTTCCCCCAAAAAACAGTTAAAAAGAATGAAATGATCTCAGATCCCACTCCAAAAATAAGCCATTTATAGACTCATAATGAGATTGAACGATTAATTTTTTTATCAGTGCCCATTAAAGAGTTGTTGATTATGCTTAAAAGGCTGGTGGTTGTACTTACAGCAGGGTCCCTTACGCAGCACCTTGATGCGCCGCTGGGTGTTGCACTGGGCTTTCTCCAGCTCACACTCATTGGAGTAGGTGGATGAATCCGAGCCGCAAACCGGAGCCACCAAGGATGGACACTCCACTCTCTTGCAAACACACTCAGCCTTGGCTGGGTCTGTTTTGTCGCGCTCACATACAGCTCCAAAACCACACAGCATCCCTCTGCAGCCTACCAGACAGGAAGACAAAGAGGAGAGAGTTAGGTGATGACGTAAAAACATTTGTTCTGACCACAAACTTGCCCAATACTCTGTTAAATTAAAGATCTTAAGAGGATAAAATGTGGTATTTTATGCACAAAAAGTTGTTTTTCCTCTTACATCTTTTTCTTAGGAAATGCTCATGAACTGAAGCAAACTTTGTATTTTCACAACCGACAGACATATCTGAAGAGACCTATCCCAGTGTGTGTCAGCCACTGGGGTTTTTGCAGAGGCTTCAATAGAGTTCAGCAACAAAAAAGCATGAGGGATTATATGTGGTACTGATGTAAAGCAAACAGATGCTCTCATTTCATTCAAGTAGAGTCTGTCCACGCAGATCAGCTACATTGTGATGTCGGGCATCTTGAGCTTTTTGAAGATTTTGGATAAAGCTGCAATGATGAAATTTTCAAAATGTCATCAAAACATAAAATATCAATCTACAGGCAACGGGCAGATAAAGTACACACAGCCGCTTGGACAATTCAGTTTCATTCTCATAAGGGTCTCTGAAACACCAAGGATCCACCGTGAAGGAAAACATGAAGTGACGACAACATGGAGACAAACTGAGGCTAGCCACACACTTCAAGGCTTTGCAAGTCAGGCGGCAACAATTCTTAAGACTTTGATCCGAAACCTCCCACTGAGTCCTCAGCTTTGATCAAGTGTGAAACAGCAACTTGTAAACTT
>JBBBVU010000014.1:22419652-22438427 GCA_037177055.1 Atherinosoma microstoma | reverse complement strand
GATGACTGTGTGTGTGTGTGTGTGTGTGTGTGTGTGTGTGTGTGTGTGAGGGTGTGAGAGAGAGTAGAGAGAGAGAGAGAAGCTATCCATGAATGCATCTGTATTCCTGACTGCCTGTGTGTGTCTGAGAAGTGTAAACATTTGGTGTCTCTCTCACACACACATACACATGTGGCCTGGTGCTAGAATGAAGGCCTTGTCATGACTGGCCCCATGCCATCCCTTCACACCACACGCTGTGCGATAGTGTGTGTTTGTGCATATGAGTGTGAGCATGTGGCTCACAGACTAAGCCATGCAAGCAGTGACGAGAGGTGAAATTCAATCGAACTGTCAGGTGTGCTACGAGAGAGGGAGGGTGCCTGAAAACAGCAAGGTTGAGGGTCATTAAAAGAGATCTCTGTCTGATCTGAATATGGTGATATCTATAAATATTAATTTTAGAATGCAGGTAAAAGAGATGTATTCCAGAAATGTAATAGAGTTCATCAAAAAACATCATTTCTGAAATAACAAAAATGTAAACCTTCTAGAGAAACAGAAGAATGGATACCAGTGGTTTTAAGTAACACGATGTCTTTCACAATGTTTTCCTATAAACCTCACACTGGCCTCCAGCTTAGCTGTCTGACAAAAGACTGACACTGAAGCTAAAGGCTCTGTGGAAGTAAAGGTATCAAGTGCAGGTTTCTGGACTGAGTGCATTAACGGCATACCAATATAGTGGAATATCTTCCCAGGGAAAACCCCCTCTCCTGGTAAGCGAGAACAGATTCGTACATTTGACACTTCCAATTTATTAGAAACAACAAAAAAATGACAACAACAGTAAAAACCTTTGGCAGTAAATATGAGAAGCTATATCTGTCTTGATGGCTCAAAAACAAAAAGTACACCACCCAACAAAACTTTGTCAACAATAAAGTCAGACAGTGCTGGCCCTGACCCAGTTTGACTGACAGGTTATTACGGGGAATGCAGAAACATTACCAGAAATGGATAAGGATCTCTCTCGTACATGTCCCGCAGACACATCTGCTATTACTTTACAAGGCCCACAAATGAAAGAAACAGCAGCCTTTCTCACCTGTGCTGCAACGTACACAATTGAAGTGTTGGGTGTCATTCTCTTGCTTTGGGCACTACACCAACAGAGGCATTAAAACATATATTTTTCATCTTAGACATCACGTTTAACAGAACCAAGGAGATTTGGGATTAGAAACAAATGCATTTATTATTGGCAACGTGTTATTTACTGGTTGCTGGTGTAGTCAAGCCACAGTCTCATATCATCAATGTACACCTGTTTTACTCGCCTCAGTGTGAGTCTCTACTGCTGTTTTGCTGCGCGCTCTGCTGTGTCTGTTACTGTGACACACATGGCGCAGAGCAGGGGAGAGACAAGATAAAAGCTCATTGTTTTACTGCAAGTCTGTCCATTCTTTGTTATTTTGTGTCACAAAATGTTGTCGGGCATCGGAAAACAAGCTCCATCCAGTGACATAATCACCATGTTTGCAACACTGTTTGCTATGTTGTAGTTATTACCAAAGAAAATAGCAAAAATTACAAAATAAGTGGATGTTATATAATTCAGCAAATGCTCAAGTGTATGTCTCCTGTAAGCAGTGTCCCTTCACAGATTACTTTGACCCCACTGGTTGATAGCTTGCTTCAAAGAGTGTTGGAGCCTCTTAGATTACAATATGGGATTTTACTAAATCAGTCACTGGACAAGACTGATGAGTTTTCGCATTAAGATGATGAGTTTAAATGTATTCCTCTTTCCTATAGCTGCTATTTAGACAGCTTTGAAATGGAGAATATTTGTCACTCCAAGACAACTTTTTCCATGCATGGTTTCTCCTAAGATAGCCAAAATGATTTGTTTGGAGTGCATTTAATGTGCACATATGCAAGTGTAGCCTACATGCTCATTAGTCAATGTCAGGTAAAGTCCCTCCAGCCCTGCAGCTCTAAAAAGCTTTACTTCCATCACTTCTGTACGGGTTTTGTTTTGCTATTGGAGGCGCAAGAAGAAAATCCCATTGGACAAAATAGGCAGCATGTCCAGTTTGTCCTTGTCACGTCTTGTCCAGGTAACACGTCATCCTGTGTTTGGGCGTCTCATCCATTAAATATAACATGGTGTCAGAGCCTTAAAGATTCTCTCAGAGCATCAGCTGGTTATAAAAGGAAAGGATAGTGGTGTTGTGATTAAAGCCCCGCTGAAAAATGTCATGGTTTATGAGTTGAAAGAAAGTAAGGCTTAGTTCTCTGGCAGCAATTTTCCACCTACTATTGCCAGTTTTGATGCTTCAGGATTCAGTTTGGGTCTAAGAGGATACACATTTCAGTTAGTTCTTTTGGATCAAAAACACACACAAACATCCATTCTTCCTTTTTTTAAAATGCATTTCTCAACAAGGTTGAACGTGTACACCAATATACATTGTTTACACAAAGGATACTATTCTTTCACATTAATCTTTACCTTCAAAATAGCATTGCATCCCATGAACAGAGTAGAGGAGAAAAGAGACATAATTCATCACATAACGCATTGTTGATGCAATATTTTGTGTCAGATTCAATAAATATGACCCAAAACCAGAAAGTTCCTGTTTCAATGAAATTATTTTGACGGTGTGAAGAAACTGTCCCCAAAGTATCTGTTTGTGTTGAACTGCTGTATCATTTTCATTGGTTTGCTGCCTTGTTGCATTTAGCTCAAACAAATTGAAAACAAGAAACGGACTGTGGTGGCAAGCACAAGTGGTCCCAGACCCAATAAGGCTCGACGCAATTGCCATGACAAAGTCAAAACGGCTACTTGATGGAAAGACCACAACTCTCTGCACAGATACGTGGCCATTTTTTAATCATTTTACAGCAGTTCAATTTGATTCAGGTTGCAACAAGGGAAGGGAGGGAAGGAAAGGCAAGCATGAATAATTAACACTCATGAACTTTACATGGGTGACAAGAAAAGCGACTGAATCACAGGGGCAACCAGGGCAGTGATGCACAGGTGGCAAACCAGTTCAGATAAAGCCATTTGTAGAATGCAGATTAAATCTGCACGTGACAGCTTCGGCAATGACTAATTGCCCAACGACTGCCTGGAAATCAAGAGCGAAATGATGATGGAGGGAGATACAGCTTGGTGGCATCGAAGTGACATCACATTAATGTTGAATGAGCTTAAATTCATTACACTCTAACACTCCTTAGGGACATCTTCCACTTGCTCCTTAATAGAGGGTCCTTTTCTTTGCAGCTGACACTAAGTAATACAGATGTGTTCCCCAGCTGGGCAGCTTATAATAGTGCTCTCCTCTCTCTGTTTCTCTCTCTCCATCTCTCTATAAGAGGGCTTTAGCCTCTATATCAGTGTAGCTGTACCAGAAGACCTTCGCGGTGAGGGGACAGGTTGCTATGGTGACAGCCAGTGATGCAATCGGCACAGAGCAGCTTCTCTCATCAGGTTGGGATTGGAAACTTTCCGTTGTGCTCACAGGGGGCTTATATATATATACACACATATGTACATATGTGGACCTTCTGTTTGAGTCCAACACCTCATTAATCTCCCTGCTGTAGATTTTAAAAAGGATGTTGAGATTTCACTGCAGTGACGGTACAATTTTCACAAAGTCTAATTTTCAGAATCTAATTATTTTAGTATGTGCAACACTGAGGTTATGGGTTTTCCACAGGTCTACAGAACAGCAATAGATCAATGCAGTATTGATTAGGACTTGCATTCGTTGCCCATTGTTAAGATTATCTGCAGAAAAGGGTCCAGAAGCGATTTAATGTGTCAGTGCGGGGCATATAAAAAAAGTAACACCAAGGTGGCCAGCAGTTATACCTAGTAAAATATCTGAGGGGGAAAAAAAAAAATCAACCCTACATGGCTTCTATTGATCTCTATTTGGTGGTCCTCGGGGGACAAATGCAGTCAATTATTGATCTCAGTGCAATCATAAAACACCCAGCATGAAATAACGAAAACGTCTACTCACAAAGGGCCACCCCAGCTTACCAACTCAAAATGAGAAATTGCTTCTTTAAACAAGTTAGGTGAAAAGAAACAGGGGGAAGGAGAGAAAGAAAGGAGACTCTTTCAAATGAGAGAAGAAAACAACTTTTCTCAGGTCCAGCTTTTTAAACCCCACTGTTCTTATCTAGGCAACAACGGACTGAACAAATTGAAAAAAAAAAAATGAAAAAAGTCCTTTACTTGAAGATGGTGAGTTTGGTGTGTGTGAGCATGCCTTTGTATGTTGGGTGTTTGTGTAAGAGTTGGTTGTACAGTATTTTGTTCTTTCTTCTCTGACATAAAGAGGGTAATCAATTTCTTTCTCCTACTGACTCCTCTATGCAACACACACACTTGTATTAGCTGAGCACCCGGGCCCTGACCTGGCTAACACGCAGGACAAACTTATTTACCAAACGCTGCAGCCCAAACCTGAAGAAGCCTTCGCCTGTCTAGAAAATGAGAGATAAAGCCAGAGACAGAGTGAGTCAAGATGGGGTGATGAGGGGAGGCAGGAGATGGAAAAAATGTTTTATTAGACGTAATAGTGCAGCAGATGGAGAAACAGAGGTGAGGTAAGGTTAGAGCGAAACCGGAGAGGAAGATGAAAAGTAACAATTGGAATCCCTCCCACTTCCTACACTGGTGTTAAAATAAGTACAGTAAGTCAAAGTAACCCTTTCAGGCTTCAAATGGATGCAAAAACATGTTTTTATCTGGACTTTGGTGATCAAAAACATAAAGTTCCAAATGTGAGTGTTACACAGCACGCAGCCACGTAAGTTCAATCTGTTCAATGCCCTTTTAGTGTATGACTGTGGAAAAATCAATATGTTAAGAATTGAATACATGATGCCTTTGCTTGTTTGAAATCTGTGGGTTTCCAACTAATCAAAAAGCCTGTAGATCTTTATATTTTCCCTGCTGTCTCTGTTACGCGTGCCCCTTGAATATAACCGTTGATGCTGCTGTGAGATTTGTCAATGCTATTTCTAGCCTCCCTTGGCTATGGTTACTTTTGTAATTTTAATGATGTCCCACTGGTATTAAGCGTAAATACACAAACCATACAAAGGCTGCTGTAAGCACATTAAAAAAAAAAGTTTTCTTTTTTTTAGTTTGGAGAAATTTCTGCTTCATTTTTAAGCATGCCAGCAGTTTTACAAACAAACTGGGGGGAGAAACTTTTCGTTACACTCAGAGACTGCAAGTGAAAGCCGTGACCGAAGCATGTGTTTGTTACTGATACCGTAATGCTGTTAACAAAGGTTTGCTAACATTCGACTACGTGAACATTCATATTAATTTAGCATTTGTATTTTGAGGAAAAATGCCTGGAAATTGAGCAATTGAGTCAAAGAAATTCTTATTCAAGCTTAACATCATGCTTTCCTTTCAACAAAAAATGGTATCAGTTTCTCACCATTTCCCTCTATTCATCAACTTTCCATGCAACAATTCCATTTTCCATTGTTCTGATTCATTTTTGGCATTCAAACCAAAGAGTAAATTATTTTTCACATCTACTTGAGTGTGAGAAGTTATTTCAGACCCTGGAGCACTTCTCTGTTTTTGTTCACTTTGTTTGGCCGTATGAGAACCCTGCGATTGCCAAAGCAATTAGACTGAGACCTCGTTGAGAGAGATTTCAAAACGCGTTTCAAAACCAACCTCGGGGCTTTGTGCGGTGTGTGGACGTGCAAGCGGTCGGCGATCCAGCCCGAATACAGAGGGTGTTCATCATGGGTTGTACACTCTGCAATATATTGGTAATCTGTTAATTTAGCCTTGAAGACTGAGCTCTCCTACACGAGGTATCGGTTCAATAAAAACCTCACTTACAATCGTGCAGTGCAATAAAGCAACGGCAGACCACATTTAGGCAAAACAAAACTCTTTAAATGTGGCTACTGAAACGTCTTGACATTCCTCACCATCATCTTATCCAAATTGCCAGAGGCCACAACTTTCAAAACATTTACTCCAATTTCCTCTTTTATTTGTGCTGTCTTTCTCAGAACGGAGCAGATACTGAGTCTTCATAAATCAGCTCTAAAATAGGACAGCTCTTGACAGCTTCGTACATCTGCCTAATCACGCTTGTTATGGGAGAAAAATACATGAGGGGGTCTACGAGGAAAAACGTGGTTATTTGTCTTGATCAGGTCGAGAAAAGAGCAGGGGAAGAAACGAGTCGACAGAGTGATGTAATGAGGATTAAATACTAAAGGAGAAGGAGTTAGGACTCCGAATGTAGTCAAAGTAAAAACATGCTCGCTCAAGACAGTAAATAAGCAACTGACAGAAATTCAATGGGGGCTGAGAGAACTAGCTTATTTTGTAGCACAGTGGCCATTATTTAACATGATCTATGTCCTCTGGACCAAACGGTTGGACGGAAGGACAGGAAAGTTGACACCACTATTCTGTGGATTACCACTGGAAAAAATAGCTCATTATACATTTATCAAGATGACAACAATCTCAGCAGTGCTCCTCATGCCGAGCTGTTATGATCATGCATCTTTGTCATAAATACAGAAAGAGTAGAGTCCTGGCAGAGATGCTCTACATAACAGCAACACTGGCCCAGTGTGCTGTCTCCAACAAAAACTGCTTTAAAGTTACAACCCTGGACCCCATCAGTTGTAGTGCCTTCGCCTTTTTAATGAATCACATGGGGGATAGAAAGAAGCAGTGTGTTGGCATGAACAAACTTCTAAGACTCCAAGTGTTCGTGTTTTTTACTTCTTCATTTAGTCCTCTGTGCAAGCTTCCCTCTACCCCACCTTATCAATAATAAAGGGATTGGTGACAGAGCCCTATTCTGTCACCTCACATCTCCTCCACAAACTCAGCTGCAGGCAGACAGACATGCTTCCTGAGAATAGATTACAGCCAGTCTGCAATATACATGAAGAAAAGCAGCACGCTTGTGAGTGCACCCCTGAATTCAAATATTCAGTGAAGGTAGTCTTATGAGTAGAGAAGACCTCGTTTGTTCCAGTCGCTGAGATTGTCATATGACCTCACCATCACCTCCCAGAAACCTGTGCTGGAATCTCTTTTTTGAAGACTTGATTTTTTTTTTTTTTATGTTACACACACACTGGCAGACACACACACACAAAAAAAAACAAACATAAAAAGCACCAGTATTTTTATGCTTGCTAATTGGGAGAAGGCGTTGAGTGGGAATCTTTTATGACAACGCATGCAAGCCAAACATCACCATCTCATCATCTCCATCGCCGGCTTTCTTTTTCTGGATAACACACTCAACTTTTTTTCCCCCCCGCTGTGTCTCATCGCCTTCATCAAATGTTTCATCAGTGTTGCATCTCCTCTCACTTCTTGCATTTAAAGGAGAGTCGGTGTGCATAAGGAAGAAGAGCAGCAAAGGGTAAAGTTTGTGTCTGTCACTCGTTCTGCAGCGGAGAGATTCAGGCAAATTTTTCTCTATTTGCACTACATACAGTTTCCTTAAGAATTACAAAACTAGTTGGAATAAAAACTCAACAAAGAACCAGGTTATGTCACCTCTTAGGCAGATTAAGAGACGTAGCACCTTATGCCAGAGATCAGCAAGAATTAAATTAAGTAGAAAGATTTCAGACATGTAGAAGATCAGAATACATAAAGATTTATTCCAGCTAAAACTTTCTTTAAAAAGCCGTCAGAGTATAATTTGTGGGTTTTGCAAACCTCCAAATGCTTAAAGAGATTCTTATTCTGCAGAGAGTTGTGCCGGCCTTCATGCTGTACAATTATGTGGGGCTGCCCGAGACAGCCATTGGGCTCTGCTTCCTCAAAGCAAACACTTCATAACAGATGTGACTAAGTTGTAGAACTGTGATTTATCTGTGTTCTATATGTACAAAAAGCAGAACTGCCCAGACATTATCCTCATGTAGTCAGGCAGTTTTGTGTGGGTGTTAGGCATCATAACTGCATCTATAGCACTTAACTTCCACCATTCTGGTATTTTATGTGTCTGTAATGCACATTTGCTAAGCTTACTCTCAATATTTTAGTCGATAAGACAATATTTTAATCTAACATTAGGAAATTAAACTTAAATTACAAATCAATACCTGACTATAATACAGATGCCAGTGTTTTTTGTTTATGCTAGTTGGGCAATTCTGCAGATCAATGCCAATGTTCAATGTAAGCCTGGAAAGTAACAACGTAAAGATGCAGAAACTAAGGTTATGGATAAGTTGTTTTCTCATCAAGGCAGCTGTTTGGGACTTTTTTCACCCCTTTTTGACAATGAGCTTGAGTTGAGAATTGAGGATTGGGCTGATTGTCAAATATCAATGTTTTGTGAGGATAAAAAGGTGCTAATTAGCCAGTATTTTTTGCAGCACATCTATTGTTTGGCGGCAGTACCTCACCGGTTTGATTGCTGTAACTGTATCCAGCACGAATCACTCTGCAAGACTGAAGGCACTAAAGATATTGTGTTAGAGAGCAATTGTGTTACATTTTCTGATGTATTTGGGTGTCTCTGCAGCCCTAAGGCTTGTACACCATATTCCATGCTAATATGAGAGGTTAACAGCTGAGTAATATTCATTAAGATCTTTATAAACACAATCTATTCTTTGGTAATAACATAGGAGACAGCAGTTGTTCTCCAAACAGCA
The DNA here is from genome assembly GCA_037177055.1 of Atherinosoma microstoma. Lineage (NCBI taxonomy): Eukaryota > Metazoa > Chordata > Actinopteri > Atheriniformes > Atherinidae > Atherinosoma > Atherinosoma microstoma. The sequence continues at coordinate 22,429,727 of JBBBVU010000014.1, read as the reverse complement.
AATTCAACACAGGAACAAGTCTTTTTCTCCCCACTTATGTGCTATAAGAAGGAAATGGTACTTGAAAATCACTTTCAAGACTCATTTTGGATGCTGCTTGCATGCCTGATTACTGTGTGACTCCCTAAATTTCCTCAACACCCACACTGGTAATAATCAGGAAATTATGTTTTTCATTTCAAATTAGATGAAATGAATCATTCTGAAGCGCCCAAGTTACTTTGTAATCCTGCATTCATAAGGCACAATAAATATATTTCAGAGTACATAAAAATAACTTTTTCATAAGATACTGCATTATTTCTTTTGCAGACAAATATGACTTCGAACAAATTGCTTGTTGCTGGTTGGAAGAGTTGTTTTATGGTTTGACCACTGGATGATTTAAGTTTGTTTTTGTCCTGCATATATGAAAATAATTTAGTGCTACTGGCCATTCTTGCCAGAGAGGATTCAGGCCACCAGCAGTTTCCTATAAAGTGAATACACAGATAGGAAACTGAGCCTCCATATTGGCTCCCGCTACTGAGAAGAGAGGGCCCACCATTTTTTTTTTTTCCCCCCAGAATTTCTGGAGGGAGCCCAAGTCAGTGGCAGATGGCAGCAGGATGAGACTCAGAGACAACCTGGCGGGAGCTTGGAAGACAAGCCAGGAAGCAGCAGCTCTCGAGTGCTGAGCTGGTCTGCACAGGATAAAAGGGACCCGGCCCCCTCCATATGGTCCTCATTGCTATGCCTGATCACAAAGAGGTGCCGATAGACACATTGCCATTGTGACTGGATGGACTTTAGCATAGTTGGAGAAGAATTAACTCAATTTTAAAGCAAAATTGAGGTTTTTTTTTTTTTCTAAAGCTGGAAATGGCGCAAACTAGCCCATCAGTATTAGTCCCATCGTATGGAACAAGTGAAAACAGAACGGGGGATCCATCTTGATGTCTCCATTCAAAAGTAAATTTGAAACCCAGGGGGTGAAGGGCTTTATCTTCACATAAAGAATTTAGATTAATATTGATGTTCCCAGCTGAAAAGCTCCTGCAGGAAATATCGAGTGCAGAGATCCTTGCCATTATGAGGAGATGATGAAAGCATTGCCCTAGTTTTGCACCCATTCAAAATGAACCCCAAGGGGCCTTGGAGGTACGCCCCTCTCTTGTTGTTCTCCCTCCCAGACAGCAACTACATCATCTCCCTCCACCTACTCCTTTTCTATCTCCTCCTTCTCCTATCTCTCCACTTTCTGATCAATAACCTTGACGTACCAATCAATATGGCCACAAATCACTTTGTTTCGTCTTCTCCTTCTTCTCTCTTATTGGCGTGCCCCCCCCCCCCCCTTCCCTGCCCACCAGAAGGAAAAGAAAAAAAATGGAGAAGTGGTGTCCCAATGTAAGTGACCTCCTCCTCCTGTGTGCAGACATGAGAAGGCTATCTGTAGTTTATAATACTCCTGCTCTCCCTATGATGCAACACACACTGATTAACGCACCTTCACACACAACTCTATTCTCTTTTATCACAGCCTCAGTCTGTTAATAGCCCTGAAAGGTGAATGTAGCATGTGATTGTGTTATTTTCACAAAATCAAAGTGCAGTGTCGGCTGCCAATCCATCAAGCTGAACTTTTTTCTCTGAGGTGCCCCTGGGGCCATATGCTCACACAGTGTATGTGCACACACCGGGAGTGGATAGTTACAGTAAATGTCCGGTACAGAAGGGGGAAAAAGTGCTTGACGTAGATTCAAATTTATAGCCGGCGTTCATGCGCTGCTGGCTTTAGCGTTAGTATTATAGCAGCGCTGGCCCCCGCCAGCCACCGCTAAGGAATTAATTGCCGGTGACGTGAAAGTAGCACAAAAAGTGCCACGCTTTTGCGCTTTTCATTACCGGGAGTCTTTCTGTGTGGCTTTGTAATATTTTCTCAGGGAGAATGGAGGAGATGGGAAAAAGCTGGAGGAGGGTGAGGTGTGTGTGTGTGTGTGTGATAAGTAATATGGAGCCGGCTGGAAGAGTCTTTAGCTTATCGCTGTTCATTTGTCTTCATTTCCTTTCTTTGGAACACTTCGCCCATCCTGACCCACACTGCTGGAGCACCACTGAGCACATGAGCACACAAGTGGAGGCATCTACATGCACAAACACCTAAAGTATTCAGTTTCACACATACACTCGCAATCAGAGCCAAGCCATATGAACTGTAGGACCTGGCAAATATCTGTTTATCTATGCTTATTAAATAAAGTGCGAGGACACACACAGGCCATCAAAGTGCTTACAATTACAAAAATAGTTATCATGACCGATTTATGCCAAATCTTTGGTGTCTGTCACACTGTCGGTATCCACAGAAACAACTTCACTGAAAATATCTCAAATGAAAAGCTATTAATCCCGTTGTATCTGTCGTTTTCCTTTCACATCAGATCAAAGCTGTTCTCTAATTTGACATGTGTTTGAAAGATCTGTAGTAATAATGACAGATATAGAATAACTTTAAAGATTAGAAAAAAATACTTTACATTTTATTCATCCAATATTTCTTTTACACACACCTTTTCCAACAACGTCATATAGTTACAGTAACTAATTAACACTATTTAACCAGGAAGGAGAGCTTTAAAGGCCCAATAATGAAATGCAGAGGCTCATAGACAGCAGAGATTACTTCTAAAAGGTTAGCAAACTGACAGTAGAGGAGAGAAAAGGGACATATAGCGGCTTCGGAAGACATAACTCATAAATAATGTATGCCATCAAGTTAAAAAATGGGAACATAGCTTTGGAAATGCTTACATATTAATTGATGTTTATCAGCTTCAAATTCAAATTTCAAGTGCTATGTTACATATTTTTCTCAGATGAGAGAATCCATGAAGTGTGATTCACTGGAATGGAAGAAAATGGCTAACAGTATTATAGTCAAGAAATTAGTGGAAAAGTGGTGACATGGGTCCGTGAAGTCTAACCATCAGTTTCTGATTCTAAAGCTAAACAGTTAAGTGTACCTACAGTAGCTTTATAAGTACAGATTTTTCCTCTGCTGATCATTAATAATACTCCTCAGTCATCCAGACCCACCATTTTGTATTGTAGACCCAGGCCAGAGAATACATTCTTCTGGAAGAAAAACTGGATGTCAACACTTCCAGCCAAGCCAAGTAAGATGGTTGACAGGGGTGCAATTTGGTTGCTCTAGGCAACCAGTCAATTGTTACTACCAAGCACACATTCATATTGTTCTTTTCCTGCATTCCCCTATGTATTTGAATGTGTCTTGGCATGCCTGTGGGTGCTCTTATCAAATTACAGCACATTCTACACCTAATATGCTGCATATTTTTCCCACAGAGATGGAGAGGTGCTTTGTTTGCTACCATGGTAGAGGTTGGGATTATGCGTTGAAGGAGATAGAAGGTGGAAATAAAAGAGAAAGAAAACAACCTGGAGGGATGGAGGAAAAAAAGGTGAGCAGGGAATTCCAATCAGTGCAAAACAAATGGCCTCCATAACATCAATCTCTTGTTTGTCTGGTTCTGCTCGCGCTGCATGCACAGTGAGAGCTGCGTTTCTCAAACATGCACACACAAAAAAACAGAAAACTAGAAAACACAACCAGCGGCTTCATTGTGGAAATAAATAATTTCACTTTTGTAAAGTATGGGGTCAAAGAAAGAGAAGACATCGCAAACTGCTCTTTGATCAAAATCTTTCTGAGGTGTCCTCACCAGAGAGAATGGAAGAGACTTTGCTTAATGATATCATCAAAAGCACAGCAGCTCATGTGTGTGCGTGTGATGGGTGATTGGATCACTGCTGCACGTAGTGATGCAATAAGATTCGCTGATATTGAGCAACTCGGTGAGATCTGTGTACCACATGCCCTTTGTTTTAGTTCATCCCTCTTTTGATAAGAGAGATGAGGCAGGGTGACTGAACAGCAGCTGATAAGGATTCAGTGTCTGCTTCAAGGACATTCAAATGGAGCAGATGTTTGGAAAAGCGGTGGGACTCCTTGTGGTGGCATAAACAAGCCTCCAGGAGCCTCAAAAAGCATCAGTACTGTTTATATTTGTGCAGACACATTCATTTAATATAGGTGCATCTAATATAATCAGAGAGATGACTCTATTAGGTCTGAGTGCTGGCATGTGCAGTCGCGCTGTGAAATCTGCACTGTAAAATGTTAACTGTGAATTACAGCCCCAGTAATGTGATAACTACTGGATAGTTTATTGCTTCCTACTGGGAAACTCTCTTTGCTCAAGCCAAGACCTCCAGCTGAAATGGCTTTGCTTAAGCAGTCTTCAGCGGGGCAGCAGCTGAATGCTTCAGCACTGCATAGATTGTGTGGTGTCACTTGGTTAAAGAAGGGTTTATATTTCCAATATGTCATGCACTACTGGAGGCTTGTTGTGGCTTGCGGTGTCACCAGTGGTACTGTGTATGAAGTGATCATGCATGAGGATCACTGAAGGACAAAGGGAGACTTACCACAATGTGCAGCACTAATAGAAAGAAATACCAATAGATATGAAGTAAATTGAGTGATTGCATTTTATGTTTGTTGTCGAGCTAAGATAATCAGTCATCCGAAAATTAACCAGCAACAGTTTTGAAACCCTGAATATGTTATTTTGATTAACAGAGATGAGTTATCCTTTTGGGGGTGTCTAATGTACAAAATGGACCAAACAAGATGTCTTGGCTCTCTCTTATCCTGTTGGCATTTTGGACCCAAAATGATGAACCGCAAAATTAATCAAACATGAAGGCAACAACTTGATAAAGCTCTGTTTTAAGCTATTGCGCTGAACTGTCAAAAGGAACGGATCCACATTACTTACTGTTCAGCAGAATGCCCTTCTGAGTAATTGTCCATTTCTGTAGAATTTGAAATGTACTTAACTAAAATTAGCAAGTCTAAACTCAGAGAATAAATGGCACTGGTAGATAGAAAAAGATGATTTTTTCACCCAGAAATAAATCTCTGTATTTATCCACATGCAAAATGTCTGTTTCTGCATTATAATGCTGCAACTTAATTGCAGAGCCAACTGTCTGCTTTTCATAGGATTTGCTCAGTATAGCCTAAGGGGAAACCTACAAATCACTAACACCAATATTTGGTGGAGAAATCAACCCTTGTTTTAAAGAACTGCCCATTCTTGCAAGACTAAGTACAATAACAAGTTTTGCCCCTGCAGGAGAACTCTCTTGGGTGTGCTGTTAGCAAGTACTGGTTATTTTACGAGTAGTGTTATTCAATGCAATTATTGGTAAGTGGTCTGAAATTATTTAGCACATTTCAACCTCGGCTGTACACAACAGTTTAAATTCTGTTTCTCATTCAGCCGACACTCATATAGAGCTTCTCCTTCTATACAAGTAGGGATTTTTATTCTATTATAAACAAATAGAGTACAGCAGTGGCAGTCTCGGGTTCAACACTTTGCCCAAGGACACTTCAAAACATAGAGGAGTTCAGGTTATGTCCACTGACCTTACAATTAATGGACAACTATTTTGGCATCTGAGCCACGGCTACTCTTTAATAGGGTCAGGGTTCATTCAATTCCACATATACAAACAGGCACACCTCTATCTTTCTCTTCAATGCGCACTGTTGTTTTGCTGCCACCCATCTTTTAATCATTATAATAATAATATTAATAATAATGACACAAAAGAACTCTGGGAGTTTCTGTGGGTTGTTGTTCCAGACATTTCATTGGTATTCCACCTCTGCACAACTTTCTCAATGGGGGTCAGTGGGCATGTAGTGATCAGCTGTTATTGCAATTAAAAATCAGGTATTGCAAATCAATCCAAATAACTCCAGGCACCGGTGTAAAACAACTTAATCCATATCTCTAACATTAGAACTTCAGTTCGGAATCAGTTCAGTTATCAAGGATTATAGGAATGGATATGGTTGTTGTGATGGTTTTTCTAATTTGTTATATCAAAATCATACAGTAAATACATTTATGGGAAACTCCTCATGTCCATCCAAACAAAGATTTAAAAACAATTATTGACTTACATTTTTAATCAAGGCCTTCTCAGAACCATTCACTAGAACGAATGATCATATCAGTTCAAAATGATTTTGGATACTGAATTATCACCCAGCCCAACAATCAGCAATTTGAAGACATTTATTTGAGTTCTTCATTTGTTTTCTACACTCTTCTGACATTTTGTTGTCTAAACAATCAAACACTTAATTTAAAAAATGCAATCAAGGGGTCTAATCCATGATGAAAATAATCAGTTATGAATTGCTCTAACCATTCTTTCGGTCAAAATGCACTGTGTGACACGAAAATGTAAACAAGATAAGATGAATCCAAAATGATCTCCAAGTTGAAAATGGACCATTCTGGCAGAAAAGACTAATAGCACAGAGCAAAAAAGCATGAGGAGAAGACCAAGATAAACTTAATTGGAAATGCATGAAAGGGAACTATGAATCATGAATAGTTTGGAGCAGTATGACTTCAGCCAGAAAAGAAAACTCCAGCAAAGTTCGGATTAAATAAATAAGGCCATCTGAGTAAAAAAAAAAAAAAAAAGATCCAAACTTGAACCGCTGGGTTTCAGCTGCGGTGTTTCACAGGTGACCAACAGAGCATTTTTACCCACATCCATCACAATCTGTCCTTCCATCTGCTGTCACCCTCAGCAAGTCTGTCTCCAATTATCTTAAAACTAAATTTTCAAAGTTTTAAAGCTAAAAATAGGACTGTACAAAATGAAGCCATCCATGATACGTGACTTTTCTGGTTGGATGTATTCATCCGACAAAACGCAATGTTCAGCAAGCTGCCTATACACAGCAGGAATCAGTAAAATAGATGTAGATTCTGACAGAACAGAAAGCAGTGAAGCTTAAACCAAGTGCTGGATTGAGTTTAACGTCCACAGTTCAGATGCCAGTTAATCTGAGGTCCCTCCAATTGATGCCCTAACACTTTCTGCAGAAAAGTGTGGGAGCAATTCAGGTAGACTAAACCTCTAGAATTAGCTGTCAGCAGCACCTTGCTAGCTTCAAACATTTATAGTTTTGCATGAAAAAGTGGGCACAGACAGAAATCTTATTCTTATGCATCAAGCTGGCTGTCTTGATCGATAATCACTCATCAGGTATGCATTTCCCACTGGAATCTCAAACTAAAAGTGCATTCTTTGATGCCAATTCACTCTTAACTTCTTTAAATGTCTTCAAATCAACTTTTGAACAAGATAGCCTCATATAGCAAACACTACACTGTTATGCTAGGAACTGGAAATGGATGTGTGTCCAGTGTAGCCTTGACTGTGTGTGTTTTGCTGTGTGTGTAAATGTGCATTTGAGTGTTAAGGTGCATGAGATCCCAATTTGCACTGAGACAATGCACTGTGACGCTGGTTTGGGTCTGTGCAGCCGATTGAACAGAGTGGAAACAGCTGAACCATCCTCTTTGGAAACACATGTATGTGTTAGTTCATGCTGAAGCAAGTTCAATGATGTGTATATTTTATTTGGCTGCAATGACTGTGTAAGTGTGAAAGCCTCATCTCAGAAGCTAAGGTGTAAGGGATCAGATCGCATCAGTTATGAAGAAGGAAAGCTGCCAAAATGTCTTGATTTGAAAAACAGTTTTTAATTTACTTCGTTACCATGCGACGCCTCTCAATCTTTGTAAACAAGAGCGTCTAAATAAAACGGCAAATGTGTAAACACAAATGGAACAATATGACAACAAAACATGGCTCATTTACAGACGCTGGTTTCTCTCCCTCCCAATTCTGTCTCTTTTTGCTCTGGAGCTTATCTATCACGTCGAACACCAACCAATTTATATGGAAAGCACTTTTAATGTGCGGCAACAGAACGACATGGTCTACTAAAACATATGGCACGCACGCTTCATCTATTAGAGGCTTTTTGGCTTAGTGATTTAGTATCTTCCTATGTTGAACACATATGGAAATACAGATAAACGCTCTCTTTGTCTCCACAGTCTCCCACTTATTCTCCACGCTTGTTCTGCAACCATCTTCCCTTTCTACCTTTGGGAACAGAGTGGGAAGAGACAACGTAGGGAAGGTATTCATTTCTGACTCATCATTGACTCAACAGCATGATATGTTTCCCCCTGGAGGGCACTATAATGATCCTTAGGCTGAATGACATATGTCTTAGGCCGATTAGGACGGTAAATTCTGAAAACGTATCAACAGGGATCATGTCAGGCTGAATTAATTCAGCCCCTCCAAGGTGGACTTGAGATCATTTTTTGGAAAGTGATACAGGTGGGGCTACATCACAGTGATTATTTCATAAATGAAACTCTGCGTCTGTTGTTTCATTTCTTGGCTGTTCCAGAGTGAGAGACATACAAGACCTGTGCAAGGTTTTCTGGGCTGGAGGTGTGGAACCCACTGAGTAATATCTTTTTCTCAACATTCTCATTTTGGTTTTTATTGGAGCCATCTTTGGCACAGGAAAACTTACAGCATGTGTTGATCCTTGCCAGGCTTTTGTTTTCTTGGAGTGCAATTATCTCACACTGCCTTCAATGTTCCTTCATAATCTCCCTTCAAGTTTCCAAACTAAATATGACTTGACACCTATTTGAAGTTTTTGAGGATATTAAAGCAAAAGCTTCTGCTCCAAAAGTTCGGTGTTAATAATAAATTCCAACTTCATGACTCATTTCAAGCACCATGTCAGTGTGTTCATTTGTACTCAACTTATAATGATAGTATCTCCAAAAGCAGTAGTATGTGGGTTTGATGCTGCTAAACTAAACAAATGTGTGGAGAGTTTGACACTGAAGAGGAAGCCAGAACATCTCAGGGAAGCAGCTTTTGAAATGTAGATCACATCAGATTCTCTTTTCCCATTCGATGGCGTGTCAGACTGCATTAACGTGAATCACTTACGCTAAATGGGGGTCTATTCATATGGTAAGTGCTAGGTATGTATTTTTTCCAGCTTGAATTTATAGCAAGCTGTTTAGTATAGATGAGAAAACAACAACTTTCGTTGGGAAATCTGATGCAGAAACACACATAGGCAGAAAGAACGAGAGACCCCGGGGGCCTTGTTGCCCATTATGCATTAAGTATTTTCATTTTCATACACCGTAACAAGAGATACAAAGTAGTCCGCTGGAATGTCACTGTGTTTCTGATTTGCTGGGCTCCTGTGTAGTGGACGGGTTTATGTTTTGCTGAAGAATTAACACAGAGACATTAAGTTAAATGAATTAAATCAAGACCAATGTAAGATAATTTACTGCTCAGGGAACCTGGCAATTTCTGTTCTAAGAATATCTGTACAATTTAATGAAAAATAATATTCACAAAAGAACGGTACTTTTGCTGCTTTTAGCTGCTATGGTTTATTTTAGCTGCCTGGCTCATGTGAGATGTTGGTAAAGACAGCCATGAGATTCAGTCATATCGACAGGGGGCTTCAGGGGGGGCTGGGATGATGGCACGCCCCCGGCCCGATAGGAGGTAGGACTTAAAGGAGCCGGGCCTCTACCACGGCTCAAGGGAGCAGGAGAAGGCGGGCCCGCCAATGACTTGTGCCCAGAGGAGCCCGGAGTATGTGTAACATCACCTGTCATGTAAAGTTATACAGGGGTTATATAGGTTATATAGGACATCAGCTTCCCTGACCAGCTGCTTTATTTTACAACCTCTTGGACCAGATAACAAAGCAAAAGTCTGTTGCGGATCTGGCAAAAATGCTCCTTGTCACCCACCCAGCAGTAACTTCTACATTCAGTGAGGTTTGCACCGCCCTTCTTTTATTTTTGACTCTTCCCGTCACTGTTGCAACCTCTGAGCGTCATTCTCAAAGTTAAAACTCATTAAAAAACCACTTGAGGTGCACAGTGGGACAGGAGAGACTGAGTGGACTTGCTATGTTGTCCATAGAAATGGACATATAGAACATCGTGGACGATGTGCTCGGGAGACCAAAATGCATTAACTGTTTATGTCAGTACAGGCTTTTTATAAAGACACAGCCCCTCCTTCATTTACAACCCCCATTGTAAACCAAATGTTGCATCCC
>JBBBVU010000014.1:22396086-22407680 GCA_037177055.1 Atherinosoma microstoma | reverse complement strand
ACTGCAGACAAAAACAAAGTGGAAGGCTGAAGCCACAGTCAGGGCCTTAGTGCTATTTTGACGTGTGTGTGTGTGTGCGTATGTGCGTGTGTGTGTGTGTGTGTGTTTGTGTATGGCTGGAAGGAGTGTGAGTGGAAAATTAAGTTTATACTGTGTTAAAGTGAGAATAATAAAGGAAAGAAATAATTTGGTTAAGAAATTGAATCATTTCCGGTTAAACTTTTTATGAAATATTGTCATTATTGATTATTGATTTCTTGAGTCAGGGCCCAAGTTTAAGTTGATTCTGTTTAGTTTATCTTTAGATAGAAGTTTGCGCCACGTTTGAAGAAAGTCCCATTTTGTGTCCAAGCAGATCTAATGTTTGCTAGAATGAGTCTGATTGGCACATTACCCAAAAAAACACAATACCCTCCGGCAACAGCTGTCGCTGGTGCAGAGGCATGAGAAAATGAGCCGAAAGCACTTCCACTCATAACTGCATCCTTGAATCTGAAGTGTAAAGATCTTGATAAATTGGAGCAATCTGTCACTTAATGCTGAAGTGGCTGGAAAAGTACTAAAAGGAAGGAATCTGATATCTGTTTAAACTTTAAGACTCAGATTTCCGGTGCTTGGAATAAGTGATTAGTTACTTTAAGAAGAGCGTCTCGCTGTGTAGTGACACAAGACAGCTGTGGGAGATAAGAGCTGTCTGACACCAGTGGGAAATGTCACAGCTAATATATATCACATGTGGAGGGACTCACACTGGAAGCCTTGTTTCCTACAAGCATGAGCGTGAGACGTGAGCTCACTCGCAGCGTTATTCCGCATGTGTGCCGGACATGCTGATTCCATTCCTGTGTGTGCAATTCCCATTAATTTGATTGCTTTGTGGTTATTTGATATACGACCCACTGAACCATAAATCAAAAAAGTCACACATAAGACGCTTCACTGAGAGCTGCACTTGCCTGTGTGCTTAAAGTTGTGCAATTTGTCTTGAAGTGATCGGTGTATGGAAGACTCAAGTCATTTTTTTAGTTGCGCTGCCATGGTAATATTGGGTTCACAGGAAATGGATTAATGGCAGACCAAACTTTAAAACTCCACAGCCCCATGTCCTCAAGTTGAATGTTGAATCCCTCATTTCTCATTCACAAAGCAATTGCATCACTTCATTAAAACCCCAAGCCGTAAAGTACACAACATGACAAATAAACTGATCTTAATGGGTAAATTAATGAAATGCAACTAAGATTTAATTCGCCTCATTTAAATGTTCCATTTATTTGGTTTTGAAAGGGGGGAAAAAAAGTCAAGACAACAAAGATACGTTGCATTTTCTGCAACCTCTAACCCTGACCTTAAAAGGGAAAATGACTAAACATCCCTTTCCAGTAAATAAAGCAGTGTCCTTAAGTCGCAACAGTCCACACAGTACACACATGATGCCTCACACACAGTGTTTGCCTTCAGTGACACCAACCCCTAATTATGGAGTTACAGAGTGTACTGGGGTGCATGAAACTCCAGTGGAAAAAAAAAAAAAACAAGCTCAACAGAATGACTACCCAGTAGAGACACAGACACACAGCATCCCGCTGTTGGCTTATTATGGGAAACCTTTGACATTTTTCAGTGTACTTTCTGTTTTTGTGCTCATCACATTGTGTGACAGCTAAAAAAAAGAAATAACTAAACCGTTCTTTATCTCCAAGCTTTGTTAAATGCAGAACTGAACACGGTGATACTCACAAATTCATTCCCTGTGTTCGATCAGTAAAAGTACAAAATAGCTTCCACCTTTCTTCTCTCCCAAAAATAAATACCACTGCTAAATTGCTCAAATTACACTCAATACTTCAATCTCTTTTTATTTCTCTCCTTCCCTTTTTCTCTATCATTATGGAAATGAGCAAGCAGGTGGATGTGCGACGTTGACAGAATACTAAACACACACTCCTATTTGTTCTCTTTTTGAGCACACAGTCCCTATGGCATACAGCAAAAACTGAAGTAATGATAAGTTAAATGGACAGAAGGTCAACAAAATAAGACAAACAAAGCAAGCTTTGGGGAAGAATGAATTCTCTTGATATTGCAGGCAGTGCATAAACATTGGTTAACAGCCAGACAGACAGACACATTATTCCATACGAGCATAGTTTAGAATGATCCATGCTTGGGTTTGCACGTAAAATTTATGAGTCTATGGGATGCACACCCCTCCACATACAGCCCCACAGAGCAGTATATAATGCTCATTACAATTCACCATTCCTTGAATATGATTATTGAACTCTGCTCCTGATATAAAGGACAGAGGTTTAAAGGATTATGCATGAGCTAAAGGAAGCAGGGAAGAAAGTTCATTTCAGAAACTATATGATCATCAACTTCAGTCTCACACGACTGTTAAAATGGTATCATCTTTACAGATAATTTAGGTGGTTTAGTAGGTGGCCTTGACAAATGTTACTCCCTCCTGGATGCGCACATAATTAGAAAATTATTTAAAAAAAAAAAAAGATTAGCTGATACATAATCGCATTTATGATTGAAGGGCATATCTGAATATTTTTATTTCCGCTGTATTTTGTTATTCTTGTCAGTGGCTCAGTTTACTCAGAAGCTAAAAAAAAAGAAAGAAGCTAAATATTGACCAGAAAAGGGCAAATCCCCAATAAGTAATCCTCAAATCAACATCCCAAGAGCTTACATGTATAAATGCATATAAAGTGCATAAATCCTGCAGAAAGCTCCATTAATGTTATTTTGACAAGAGGGTAAACAAATAACATGTCTTTATGTTCCATCATGCCTCTGGCTGGGTTTATGTCAAACTGTCATGTACGGGCTCACAGCAACATATAAACACTGCCTGTGTACAGTTTTTTTTCTTACACTGAGAGAAAAACCGTAACAAAAACATTCACATAATAGTGACTTAGAGTCTTTTTCTCTTTATTTCTCCCTTTGTCTCCATATCTTTTGCACTCTGTCTGGTTCCCCGCTATCATAAATCTTATTAAAGCTCAGTGTGAGAGCACGATCAGCAGCCTGTACAGAAACACACACACAAACACACACACACACACACAAAACACAACTTACTGCAGGGGTGTGTGCGTGCATGGCTCTGTATTGTGAAATAAATATTTTTTTAAAACTAGCAGCGTATAAATGGTGTCACTGACATGCTGCTGGGCCATGTGTCAGCGTGTTGTAATTGTGTCCGTTGGAGCAAAACACATATATTCACACCAAAACATACACACTCACACGCACACATTCAAACTGTTTCAAACAGTTCCGGTTGACGTCAAGCGCCCCGGTCCAGAAGTCAAACGAAAGGGATGACGACAACGCAAGTGGAGGAAAAAACACTACCCACTGTGAGTGTGTGTGTGTGTGTGTGTGTGTACAGACCAACAATGGGGGGGCGCTACAGATGGAGCAACCACACATGCAGTAAATTATGAATGTTAACCATGTTTCCATGGATTGGTCTACAAGTAGCTGCACGTGTGGTTGCTATGACAACCTCTAATAAATGCATCGCTGCTGAAAACAAAAAAAACTAATATCTCTATTTGAAAGTTTGTAAAATGAAAGAGGTGATCGGGTCGTCACACTCTACATTTACCAACATTCAATAGGTTCATGCCGTGTATGAATGTGTGTGTATCAGCATGTGGTTGGGAGTCAGGGTCAGGTTGAGGTTGGGATGTTCAGAATGGATAGTTTCCTGCCATTCATGTCAATATTTCTCCAAGGAATACGAATACAATGTCTTCTTAATGCAAACTTAACACGCAGGAAAACAAAGCGTACACACCGACATTCCCAAAACACACACAAACAGACGCATAGCCGACTGGAATAAAAGTTAACGCAAACTATAAAATGGGATGTTAGGGGCTGTGTAATGTGTGTGTGTGTGTGTGTTTGTGCTGGCAATGGAAATGAGTTCAGGCTCCTACACACATCCTGAGGTTCCACTGCAATCTGAAAACAATGTTTCCGACCGAACAAAGAAAAAAAACACGATGCAAGGGGTGAAATGTTCAGAGAGTGAGAGCCACAGTGTTTGGAAGTTCCAACAACAGAAGAAGAGCAAGACAGCGCTGCGGATGTCTGACTCTCACAGCAGCTTCTACCTCTGCAGAAAAACTAAAACATAACAGTATCTGTATGAACGGTGCAGACATCATCAACGCTGAGGAAACACTGACTGTGGGACTCCGTTAATGGCAAGATATCACAGCACAATATTGTTCAGAAACATGCTGACATAGCACGCCACTTATTTCCCCCTAATTAACAATCTGACAATGAAATTCATCGCACTGGTTACACTTGTGGTTATTTTCTGACATCGCCACCCAACAATTAAATTACAGCCTGTCCATCACGCTTTAGAGCGCTGCCACAGTAGAGGCCTGTTTTAAAATAACTTGCTGCTGCGTTAATCAGAAACACAGCTTTCACTGCTGCTCCTGCACAGTCACACCGTCAACATGAGAAGAACATAGAGAGCTCATTAAGAGTGACATTAGCCAGTTCTCCATGCTAATTACTTCCAATATATGACAAAGAGCTAAGAAGGGGTGGGCTTTCAGCATCCGTCTGCAACACCGTGCTGAGTGATAAGGGCTTCGATAAACAGCCAGACTACTAATTGCCACACACGGATTCATACAGTCATTGGTGTTTTGTTTATCCTCCTGTCATTCCTTCGATTGCATTTCAGAAACGAAATAAAGTGGAAATCTTCTGAGAAGTTCAATCAGTCATAATTTGGAAAAAGCAAAAAGCTGTGATTAACTGCTCTTATTGTGAGTGCCATTTGAGTACAACACTGTACAAAAAAAAACCCACAATGAATATGAATAAATGTATTACTTGTATATTTGATAGAAGTATAAGCTCAGTTAAAGCAGTAAGCCATTTGCAAAATTCCTGATCAGAGACTAAATCAGACTAGCAGGGATTCTGCCTGGTGACGTCCAGATCACAGCCACAGACAACTCAGTATCCTGTGTATCAAATAGCTTCTGATCCTTACAAAGTCAAATCCACATCGTCAAACAGTCAGGTTTGCTCCAAAGCTGCAGGACATGTCAAAGAAACCTGGATCATTAACTGTATAAACAATTACTCCCTGTCAAGGGGGTCAAAAGCAAATAGTGTTGCACTTTCCAGCTCTGGCCCTTTGAGTTGCCTGCTCTCTGGCTAATGTTTTTCTCTCCTTGGACAGCTGCTTCTGAACCATCCTGGCAGATCAATACTGGGTGAGCTGAGGTGAGTCGAGGCAAGCCTCAGTGGAGACTGTATACAGGCGAGATATATAGCTTCTAGGCTCATACCAAACTTGACTATTTTTTTCTTAATGGTTTTTTGGGCACTAATGGCCTTTATTTGAATACTGCTTGCCAGACAGCATCCTGTCTCTGTCAAAGTGTCTGTGTTGCCAGTTACAAATGGTAAGTTGTGAGAGCTGACAACCTTCCTTTATGGGGGATCTTCATGAACTAATGATTCCCCTGGGACAAAACAAAGCAGGCAAAGTTGAGGATACAGAGTTCAGCGGTACAGTTTGAAAGCTCTGTGTACTTTTGAAAGGGCAACAAACTCTGTTGATAAAGTCAAGGCTACCCATTTTCCCCACAAGCCTCCACACAGAAGGCTAACAAGCTCCTCTATGGTAGAAACAGAAATGGCAACACTGAAATCATGACTCTGGAGAGGTAACTTTACAGTGTACTTTTGATATCTTGATGGGAGACATTCTCACCCAGAATCCCCACCCCGGCTTAAAGATGAGGTAGATAGTTTGCCTCTGTTGTGTGAAATCTATGATGTGAAAAGATTTAATTAAGATAGGCCGGGGAGTCATAATTAATTCTGCCTCGTTCTGATTCAAGCTTACTGTCAAAAACACAGGAAAAGGCTTTGGCTGAATAAATTACAGGGGCATTGTGTGTATGTTTCCCCCCAGTGTGAAGGGTAATGGCTGTTGTGCATTTGGTTTCTGTATTCTCCTCCATCTGAGTTGTGTCAGTAATAAGTGATGTTCTCCAAAGTCTATCCAAGCCTGCTGGCACCTTTTTCTTTTTCTTTTTTTAACAGGCATCCCACTGTCTTATATCAAATTACATTTCAGTCCAGGAGTTTATTTTGACTGTCAGTGAGGAGCATCCTCCTGAGAGACATGTCAGTGACAAATGTGAAATTGAAGGATTCACATCGAATGGGCTCTTGCCGAGCAGGTTGTACTGAAGATGGCTGGAGTCACAGGAGACATCTGAACTGTCTGAGGCCCTTCTCTTCCATTACACGTCCTTTACTTTGAGTCTCTGGCCTATACTGAAACTTGATTGACCTTTGTTTAGTCACCTGAGGCTGCAGTGGAATGAAATGAAGGACATATCTCCAAGGAGCCAGTCTCAGCCATTTTTCCTTTTCAAATGAAATCTCTGAGACATTTTAAGAAGTGTCTCTTTTCGGTTCAGTTACAACTATATTTGGCATAAATCAACAATGCAACAGGAACTTTTAATAAATGTCTATTTTGCTCCTATGTCCTTAAACAGCGGATAAATGTTGTTTTTTTTCTTAATGTTTTTTTCACAGTTTCTGTATATGTGTGTGTCCCTTAAATAGCTTGGGGCCAAAGCAACATTAATCAAGCATTTCTCTTAGCCAAGCTCTAATTTCCAAAGTCCAATACTAATCCTTCAAGCTGAAAATTCTGTGAGCTTTCTAGTTTCGGCCAAATATGCAACAACTGTCTTATTATCAGGAGACGGCAGGCAATAATGGCTGTGGCCTGAGCCAAGCAACTGCTCCTTTGAGCTTTCAAAGAAAGCACCTAATTAAAGACTGCTTTATGACTTTTGTCACTTTTTTTAATGGTGATCATTGGCCATTCATTGGGGAGGATCCATCAGCTGTTTGTGGGTGGTGCACACTGTACAAACCATTTAAAGGATCGTTATGATTGCACCGAACCTGCATCTTTTTTTTCCCCCAAGATTCTTTTCACTCTAATTTGCAGAACAAATTCCTTTACTTTGTGGAAAGCCTCCTCGTGCTAATAAGGACTTCTCATCAACGGCATTTCAGAGACAAACTAGGCTGTTTAAAAATGCAAGGTCTTTGGTATCTTGTCTGTGATTTCCTGTAATTAAGTACTGGGGAGCGCGGCGCCCTTGCCTCCGAGGACAATTCTAGTAGAAAAAGCCCTGTGCTCTTTGGAGATTTGAATAATGGTAGAGCTATATTAGCCCTCTGCCTGTCTGTAGCATCTTCTAAATAACCACTCCACCACTACTGAAACCATACATCTCCAAAAAGTGGCCTACTGTCGTATTTGGGCCAGCACTAATTGTCTCACTAATCTCTTCAGCGTTAAATGACCCAGAGAAACTGGGTCCCACAGGGCAGGCTTACCCCGCTGATTGGAGACTTTGCTTTTTTGTTTTGCTTGGCATATTAAAACAGCATAGGCTGCTTTTGAAAAGCCTGCTGAACTATTGGAAATGTAATTAAGGGCAAGCAGCAGCTTTTAAATGGTTGACTAGTGCAGAAACAAACTGTGCCCTTCAGCCAGCAAAAACTTTAATACATGGGAAATGAGTGGCTCAATCGATAAGAAGGGCCTTATTTCTTTTGTAGGGGAAAATTCAATGGAAGACAGAAATGTACTGCCTCGCTGCCTGAACACTGTTTCTGCTTTCCAAATAGAGAGCAGCGTTTTATGGCAATAATACACAGAGACCTTGCTGTCAGAAATAATAATTCATTAAGAGAATTGCATCTGCCGTTCACACAAAAACAAACAGAAGCTATACACTGTGCAGACTCCGAGTGAATCTCCAGTGTTTCGCCATGCGGCGCAAACTGGAAAGAGAATCAGACATCCTAAATACTCCTCAGCTGTTGAGGCGAGGAACAACTGAGAAATTATTTGATGAAGCCAAATGCGCCATTTCACATTGACAGTGAACAGCCTATTGTCCCTGCCAGACAATTGTGTTCATCATTAATGTTCTCTAATTTGAATTTTTTTTTCTCCTTTTTAAGCTGAAATCTTTCACAAACATGTTTTGTTTTGGTTTTTTCAAACAAGCTGGCCTATAGTGTGAGCAATTGAGCAATTATTAGACACAGACTCAGCGAGCCCATACTGTGGTCTATTGTCCCCGGTATCAGTCAGACCTGGGATCATTAGAAACATTTTCTCTCCATGTTTTCTCCTTGCACACTTGTGGCTTTGTAGCCTGCACACATGCACCATGATGCAACACCTTCAGAACTAGTGGGAGGCCATGCCTGACTATTTGTCAGTGTAAAGTAAGACAAAAAAACGAAACAAAAAAAAACTCACCAAAGTCTGTGAAACACTTTCTCCCTGTGTTACCTCTGATAAATATTCATGACAGCGGCTCGAAAAACAGCTGTTTTCCTCTAATCAAAGCTTGCCAAGATCGACAAATTTAGAAGCAGAATGACGCTTTTTTTAATCAAAAGCTCATGTAAGTGGTCCAAAACACAGCTGGAACAATTCAGCACTCACAGCAAAGATTTATATATGTCAAATGGGATGTGAACATATGGATAACAAGGCGAGGTAACAGTGCCTCTCCATGCCCCTGGACTACAACTCCCCAGCATCAGTTTAAAGTAATGCTGAATACTCCCCAAAAAAAGGGAGGTGTATTATCCTATTAGACCCTATCAGAAGGATGTGAATGCTGCTGTGGTAACAGATATTGAACAACAGCCAAACTAGCTGTGTGCAGCAGATCAAATCAAGTCATCAAAAGATCCTTCTTACATCAAAGCCCTGAGCAGACCTGGCCACGTGCCTGCCATACCAACAGTGTGGAGACAAAAAGCGGAGCCGCCAAATCTAGTACAAAGTACACAGACGGTTGCCCACTTCAAAGGGGGAGATCTGCTGTCTCTGGTCATTATTCGCAGGCAAACCCCAGAAACCCAGTGGCTGACGAAGGTGAAAAGAGTAAAACTGCAGAGGACTTACCATCAGGAGGTTGGGCCGGAGTGAAGTGAGGTGGTTTGTCTGAAAGAGATAAAAGAGAAAGGAAGAGAAACAGATTAGTTTGGGGGGGGAATTCTGTAACTTCCCACAGGTGAAAGCCAAGTAATTGAGTTGCTACAAAAGAAAGAAGATACATTCTGTCTTTTTGGGCTTTTAAAAAGACTAAACAAACAAAAAAAAAAACATTTGAACACATTCACTAGGCTCTGCAGGGAGCAGGCTGAGCTAATCGGACAGGAGTGAATTCCCACGATATCGGTACGACCACTGTCTTGCCATTCATGGCTTCTATGATCTAACCATTACAAACCATACTGCATGACTTTTGATATTGTAAGAGAACATCAGGATTGAGAGCAGGGAAGGGATTTTGTTTTGAGATGAAAAGTGAGATAATACACTCTCAGTCGCCGCTCCCACCCACCTGCAGCCATATGCAGAATAAATCAGGATTTTTTTTTACCCCCCTAATCCATCAGATGACATCATGCTCTGGTCAACACCCAGCAGACGATGACATAGGGCCTGGAGGCTTGTAGAAAACAATGAAACTAAACCTCTAATGTCAAAAGACCAAGAAACAGTCAGCAGGAGAGGCTCATGAAACCTGAGTCCTTTGTAGCTTTAACAGCTTGGTTAGATTGTATGAAAAATGATGACGCTTGTTTTAACTTTGCTTAGTTGGGAACTAAACAAAGGATACTGTTCATGTCAAAACTGAGAAAAAAAAATTAACTGTTCAATGAAAAAAAAGAAAAAAGCTTTTCAGTTTGCAGGCTGAGTGTTACAAGATGTCTTTAAATTGTTCATATTCTCACATAATCAATAACAAAAATGAGCGATTTCTGATATCAAAGCAGCCAATCTTCCCTTGTGAGATGCTGTAACCAAAATAAGAAAGTTTGTTAACTAAACAATAGCCAATTAAACTGCATTGGATCAAAGACAAAATCATTTCGGCAAATAACAGAAATCTTTAAGGGGGATAATTATGTATACAGAAGCCTTAGATAGGCTATAGTGCCAGTCAAAAGTTTGGACACACTATCCCATCTCCTCAGAAAGTGTGTCCAACATCATATAAGAACACAGGGTTAACAAAACCTGTACAAATCTGCAAGCAATATTTGTTTGTGAGCTGCCCTTCGTGAATATGTCGTGTTTCTCAAAGAGCATCGTGATACAGTGCACTGGTCACAGTGTACCAAGGCACTTGAGTACCAAGCACGACCCAACTGAACCACCATCTGCACCCTGGCAGGCCACCCGGCTGCGTGACTCACTAAGCAGAGCTCCAGTGAGTTGTCAGAGCTGCCTGCACTAAGCAAACACACCAACATTCACATTCAGAAAAGGCTGCGCAACCACTGAAACATATCTCTAGTGCCTCTACACTGTAAGGGATAATGAGCAAGATAAAACACATCACATCAATTACCCCGTTAACACATTTTCTGCGGGGCCCCCGTCAACCACTACGACGGAGCCGTTCTCAAGACTTCTTGCAAAAAACCCATCGGCGTCTCAAAATACAGCTGAGTTTTAAATTTAGGCTCACTTAAAATCGCTTGTCAACAGTCTGGGCTTGAGGGGGAGAGAGAGAGAGAGTGTGTGGGAGAAAGAAAAAAAATGAGGGTAGAGGAGTGGAGAGGCAAGGTTGGTGCTAGAGGTGAATAATGAATTGTCTGCTGAAGCCGTTTCCCAGTCAGTCATGACGGTAACTGATTTTTATCTATGGGGGGGGGGTTTAAAGAACACATACGAAACGAGGGGAAAAGGAAAAGGCACGAGGAACATTTAGAGGAAGAGTGTTAGAGGAGCATCTATGGACTGTACTTCTTTTCTTGCTTTTGTAAGCATGTCTAAACGTGCACAAACACACACGGAGAGAGCTGTATTGTCATGCAAGGTGAATCCGAACAGCTTGGAAGAGAGGGTGTCTTACAAAGTGAGCCAAGATGCTGGGCGAAGCTAAACGATTTCTTCACATTTCCATAACGAAAGGACAAGATAAGGTCTTTCCATAAACATATCAGCCGCTTCCATCTCCTTTTGCACCTGGCAAAGCATGCGTAAGTTCCCGGGCCTGTGTGAATGTCACAACAGGGCCATCATTCACCCTATATCTTGTGCAAATCAATAAGTGTCTGACTGTGACATTTACCCACGTGCAGAGGGAGGCGTGTGTGTATGTAGCTTTGTATGTGTGTCACCTTCGTCTGTGCTGCGTCTGATGTATAGTCGCGATGAATAATGAAGTGAGTGTGTGTCCGTGTGATGGGCTTCATTGGCAGGCAGAAGAATTTTGAGGGGGGAGGGGATACAAAACAGTGCGTGCATGAATGGGCATGCCTCATCCCATACGGTGACAACAGCATTTGTGAATCTGAGGATGACTCTTTACACCCACCCTCCCACCACACACACACATACAGGAAAACATCACCACAACCAGTACGGTCACGATGGAAAGAAGGAGAGGAGAGGGGGGGGGGGGGGGGGGGAGGGGGGGGGGGGGGGGGGGGGGGGGGGGGGGGGGGGG
>JBBBVU010000014.1:22380682-22395986 GCA_037177055.1 Atherinosoma microstoma | reverse complement strand
CTTTCCGGAAACCTTTTTTCCCACACGGAGTTTTTTCGAGGTCAACAACACAACAAACAAAAACAACACGGAAAAAACCCCCACAACCCGGGCAACCCCCCCCCCCCCCCCCCCCCCCCCCCAGTTGTCCTTGCGGCCACATGGCGAGGGGCTCTTGGCGGAGCTCCTTTCAGCTCATCAGTTTCTCCAGTGCACATTTCTTTTCATTTGGCCATATGAGAAGGGAAGATTGGCCTGCTTTAACTGAGTCGATATTAATTCTTACAGTATCCGTCTGGCTCAAATTGATTCGGTGACACAGTGATGTTACAAATGATCTATCCTCCTGCAAGTAACCTGCAACCACATGTTGGTATGAGAGGGACTAAAATGACTAAAAGAGAACAGTGGCATAAAAACATGGGCACCTCTTTGACAAATGCAAAGAGATGCATTCTCATGTGTGGGGACTTTGCTTTGTGAAAAGTCAATAACCTAATTACAGAAAAAAAGAGAAATGCAGGAAAAGTGGATGGACGAGGAATGACAACCAGGGCTAAAGAGAATTCACGGGGCAATTTCCTTTGAAACGCTGCTTAAACACCACTTCAACCCACATAAGCCAGCATCTTAAAAGTACCATGGCTGTAATTAAAGACTGAATTTAGTTACCTATTATAATCTGCAAGTGATTATGAGGCACAGGCCTTGCATAAGTAATAGCCCGCTTTGTGGTGTTGAGAATATTTCACCTTTAACACAGTTTTAACTGGCAAAGCACTGAGAAATAGACCTATATAAGTCTCTGGGAGTGAGGAGAATGAATAAGTCTGTGTTGGACTGTGGTGCTGAACACCTCTGAGCTTGGGAGTGTTAAAAAAAGCAGTGGCACATTTTGCTGAGGTGATTATAAAAGCCCTAGCAGCTGTTGGATCTGACAGTTGCATTTAGGTGGACAGGCTTGAGCATGTGATCAATACTTTTTTATTCAACACTTCAAATGTGTCCCTTTAAATTAGGACTTAACACTGGTGCTGATTGCTTCTTAGATCTTTAATGTAAGAAAACCCAGCCTTTACACTGCAATATTGAAAATATATATATATATAAATATATATTTCTGTACTAGCACTAGGACTTGAAAGTGATTCCTGACATGGAGGTTAGTTGAAGATAAACAAAACCAACTAAATAAAGTCTTTTCCCTGAGCTCTTTCACACAAAGTCTTGCACAACCATTTCTGTCAGTACCTTAGGAGTTATTCCAATTTAAAGATACAGTAAGGAGAGATTTTTTTCAGAGGGACGAAATGACAGGAGAGATTGGGTTTTCCAAACCAATAGATAACTTTTTCAGCCACCAAAGGCTTTTAATCGGCATTTAACATTTCAAAGCAAATGCCAAAGCTTCAGAAAGGAGATACAAAGAAGTCTTAGAAGCCTGTATACAGAAAATGAAGGGGGGGGGGGGACTTTTGGTTATCCTGATGTCCCTACTTTGACAGCAGATAAGGCTATCATCAGAGGTTTGGTGTGTGCCATTTCAGATTTGGCTTTTGCTTCAAAAAGGGCATTTATTACAAAAACTATGTAGTGTGTGCCAAGATTTTTTTGTTTGTTTTCCCAGTTAACTTCTCTTCCAAAGAAAGCATGAAGGAAAACAAATATCATATTGCCAGGAAGTGATCGATTCATTCAGGCGATATGAAAAGGCAGTAGATGACGGAAACACGGTTAAGTAAAGAGAGTAAAAACATGTCCTTGAGATGAACAAACGTACAGTTATTGAGGAACAGCAGCACGGCGAAGCCCAGAGTAGACGTGGCCAGCAGGATCAGACAGATGTTGCAGGGGATCATGAAGTAGCGCACCACCAGCGATACTTTGTGCTGGTACCTGCGTTCCCGTTCCGGTGCCGGTGGTGAGGGATAGTGGCACCCGCTCATGCTCCACTCCAGTGACCCCCTCCCCTCCAGTGTGGAGGAGATGATGGGACGAGGAGCGCGCCGAGGGGTGCCCAAAGACCCGTTGGAAAAAATGATGGCGGTGGGGTGAGAGCTGACGATGGAGATAACAAAGAAATAAAATGCTAAAAGAAAATGAGTAATGGTGGCTTTTTCAGCTGTGGTTCCAGCTGTGCACCGCGGTGGGGACCCGGTGACTGTTTCTGTCGGAGAATCGCAGCAGAAAGCTTTCAACGGTTTGCGGGCAGCACATTTTTAGAGATAATCACATCCATTTGGGGAAAGGGCAGGTAATGGGACAGGGATGCTGGACTCCTAAAGCCCCCCACCTGTCCGCACGATCTCCATTCCGCTTTGCCCGCTGGGAAAAAGACAAACTAATGGGAATTTAATGTGCGAGTATGTGTGTGTGCGTTACGAGGTGGTTATATACTTACATGTGTGAATTTAAGTGGGTGGTGATAATGTGTTTGATGATGTGTGTTAGAGGGTTTTTGGCATGTATGTGCGTGAAATGCACCAACGCTAGAAATGTGTGTGTATAACGTGGGTGTTTTTGGATTGTCAGATATCCACAAGAAAAACCTTCCACAGCAGACGGACAGTAAATCCACACAAGGAATCCGCTCTTTTCCTCCCAGTGACCCTGACGTAATTAGTTGAATGTGGAAGAGGTCAGGGGGATGCCGGCTCCTGTAGCACCCCTAACTTCTCTTGTCAGATGCCTCCCAGACTCAGCCAAGGTCCAGTGTTCAGAGAAAACGTGTGTCAGAAGTATTTGCTAAAGAAGCGATGGATTCCTTGTGGCTTTTCCTTTCCTTAGCAGTAATTTTTCCAAGTGCTTCTCCTTTTAACTGAACACAACTCTTTGTATCCAAAGGACTATCTTCTTTGGTTTATGGTTAAAATCCCTCCAAACAATGACAATTTAACTGAAGCAACTCGTATCTGCTGAAGCATGATTAGAAGGATGGCTCCCTGTAAACCACATGCTCCCAGGATCGCGGAGACGGTTTGTTTTTCCTGCCAGTCTCTCTTGCGTGTCTGTCACTCATCCGTGGTTCGATACCCTTTATTCCCAGCCAGTGTCATAGACGGGGTGAGCAGCTGCCCCCACCCTCTAAGCCTACTGGTACGCTGGGGGCCAAAAGCAGGTCAAAGGAAGTAGCAAAGAGGGGGCAAAAAGTTAGAGGTAAACAATCGCGATCCCCGCTCGACCTGTCAGTCCACAGCTATCTTCTCCGGCGGCCGGCTACAGATGTGCAGAAAAAAAATACAAAGAAGGAATAAACTCAAAGAAAGAAGAGGAGAAACAACTCTGTGCGATCAGGAATCAACCAAGATGCTCGAGGCAAAGATTTGTTGAGCTTTATTCCCTTTTGTCAGCAGCACGCAAAAAAGATTCCCACGAAATAATGCCTTCTGACTCTCAGAAGAATGAAGGTGATTAACTTGTGTTTTCCTTCTCAGAAAAGAGCTTGCTCTCTTTTTTCTTTCATTCTCCTGTGTGCCGTCTCAAGCCTCAAGCATCCAGTCCCTTTTTTACACTTGGATGTCTTCGTCCAGAGGTGGTCCCGGTGTCCTGCTCACAAGGATTTCAGCTCCGTGTAGATCCAACGTTCACCGGCTGCCAAAACAACAAATTAGGCTTCGGGTATTCATAGCGTGCTTAATCCCCAGGCAGCAGGTAGTGGTCCCGGTGTCAGCGCACTCAGTCAGCTGAAGCAGAGAGGAGTGAGTCAATGAGAGAAGTCAGCGGACAGACAGAGACGGGAAGTAAAGAGAGAGAGACGAGGAGTGCTGGCAAAGAGAAAAGCAGATCCTGACACACTTTGGTCCACCTTTTTTTTTTCTTCTTCTTCTTCTTTTGGAGAAATCTGCAGTGACATATCACTGGTTGCCCAAACACTCTCCTCCGGAGGAGCGCTCTTCTCTCGGTCCTCAGTCGGCGGAACGGATGAGCGCATAACGAGAGAGCGAGAAAGACAGTGCATGAGAGAGAGAGAGAGAGAGAGAGAGAGAGAGAGAGAGAGAGAGAGAGAGAGAGCTAGGCGTGGGGGGTGGTGGTGGATGAGGGGCCGTCTTAAACAAAGGCAGAGGGGAGGAGGGGTTGGAATTGAGTGAAGGAATAAGAGAAAAAAAAAGGAAAACAAGCAAGAATAAAGGCTTTGGGGAGTAGTACTTGAGTCCTGTCAAAGTAGGGAGGGGGTGCAGCAACAGTGTAGCAGCAAAAACAAAAGAGGGTCACAGACTTGGGAGATGTCAACCAACTCTTCCATTTGTTTATAGCCTAATCAAAAGAAAGTCTTTTCCATAAGAGCTGGAGAATTTCCACAAAGATTTAATGAGGCAAACTGAGAAAATAAATAAGCCTGCGATGGATGAGGGTGGGGGGGTGAGCAAACTTAAACGCATTAAAGTCAGTCATGTATTGAGAATCCAAACAACCGTAACCCAACTTGTTTATGACCGATACGGGCAAGAAAGCCTGAGAAACTCCCCATGCCTTCCACGCTAACAAGACAATATTTAATTAATTAACATTTTGAGCTTTTTCTTTTTTTTCAGACTCATTCACTCTCAGAATAGTTTTTGGTCTTGTTTTGTTTTTTTTCTATGTTAAATAATATGGCAAAACAGGAATAATGAGCAGACTTGGCACATGATCTGAGGATGAAACATTTGCATTTATTCCACAGGAGGTGATTGTTTTTTTTTTCCTCGATTCAAAAGCAATGCATTATTGTTTTCTATAATTTCATAATGAGGTCAGGAAAAGATGGGCGGTTGCAATGTGCCTTAGCAAGACCCTGCATTCGATGTCTACTTTGAAGAAACTCCACAGCAGCAGGCAGCAGATGCAAGGCGGTATCTATCATCAATTATTTATGGGGTTTTTTCACTCTCTCTATCTGTGTCTCCATCTCTGTCTTTTCCATTCGCTCCCCCCACCCCCACTCTGGGATTTACACAAGGGGTGCTCATACACATAAACATTAACACTGACGCATACAGTGGCTG
Organism: Atherinosoma microstoma; assembly: GCA_037177055.1. Classification (NCBI taxonomy): domain Eukaryota; kingdom Metazoa; phylum Chordata; class Actinopteri; order Atheriniformes; family Atherinidae; genus Atherinosoma; species Atherinosoma microstoma. Next base: position 22,391,022 of record JBBBVU010000014.1, on the reverse strand, counting down.
CAGCCACAGAGGAACTGAATGAATGTGAACGCTCTATAATAGAAACATAAAATAAAGTAACTCCTTCTGTCTTTTTCTTTGCTTGCAGCCTAGAAACTTACTTAAGTTGAACTCACTACAGTACAATCTAAGAAAAAAACAGACACAAACAGATCTTGCTTCCACCCAAAGTCATTTATCTCTTTGGGCAGTTTGTTCATTCCCAGACCCAAGCTGAGCTCAGTGGGGGAGACTAATGCGAGGGGAGCTGGGTTTTGAGAATGCCCGCTGAGGGTTAAAAGTTCACCCTCCCCCTCATCAACAACCCCACCACCCAGAGGTACCCCCCTCCCTCTCGGCTCTTTCCATACATGATACCCCACACCGTCCACATCAGCTCTCATATTGCGCAACAAAACCTGATTGATGGACCCACAGACAAGAAGAAAGGATACAGCTGCTTTCCCATTTGCTTCCTTTCTTTTTTTTTCACGTCTTATCTGTAACTGAGTCTTAATCCTTTGTATGTTGTCAGTGAGGATTTGGGGTGCAGCACAGGCAATCATATGATTACATTACTAAGACGAGAACACCGCAAGCGTCCTTTTAAGTGATGACTGACATACCAGATTCTCACAGCAGAGGGCGCTAAGGAGTCGTTCTTGCACCTTTCTCTGCTGCCACGACCCAAATAGAATCTTCCATTGACATCAAAGCTCGGCTGCTTTGATCCATTTTTAATGCCACAAGTATCTCAAAAGGTTAACATCTCTCTCTGAACGCTTTGAAATAGCAATTTCCATTAAGGAGCCAAAGGAGCTGCTCTCTTGTTTAATGGTCTGGCAGGAGTGATATGTGTGTGCATGTATGCGCACGTGTGTCTGAGCGCTGTAATCTTAACGCACGGGGCGAGAAATTTGTCGTGTTCAATAACTGATTGGTAGTTATGCTTCAATCAAAGTATCCACGTGTGTGTCTGAGCAGCGGCGGCGCACACCCCGGTCTTCTGGCTGGTGCTCATCAAATTGATTCAAAAGACAACAGTTGTTGCCCTTGCAGAATGACAATTTTTCCCACAAAGGCCAAAAGGATTATCAAGAAAAGAGACTGTTACCAATGAGATTTACTGAGTAGCATCAAAGCAAGAAAGGCTGCGTTTCCTCTCTTTTTGCATCACTATCATCTATTTCCAACACCCTACACTTCAGTTGCACTCTATCATGCATGTTATCTATTCATTATCACCATGCGATCAAGCCTCTGATGCATGAGATGTAACTGTGACAATTCTCTGATGGGTACCAACGCCAAGTACAAATTTAATAGGATTAGGTGAGTTTTAACGAGCGATACAGTATATATTCTCTCACAGTGGCAAAGAAAAACCCAGCCATCATCTGCAGAACTCTCTCCCGCAAGCAGCAATCAAAGTACTGAATTGTAAATTTGCATCAGCAACATTTCGACTGCGGTGCTCCTCCACAGAAAGTTACTTGATGATAAAGGTGACTTGGCATCCAGTGGATTAAGTTCTAACAAAACTGCATTTTCAGAAGAGACAAAATTAATACAAGAAAAAGCCTTTCAACCTGCTTTGACGACATGAAAGGTTTAGTTTTCTGTCTCTCTGTCTGGGTAAATTTCTCTTTCAAGCTGACTAACAGCCAGAACTGCCAGGACTATCATGGATCATGAAATAAGTAGTTCCTCAGCTGAATCTTTTATCAAGTAATATGTGTGTTAGTGTGGGGGGAGACAGCATGTGAAGATCTATCCCTAAATGCATCAGCAACAGATTTGTCTGTTAGGATGTGTGCGGGGGGGAAAAAAAAGGAAAACCTCTGTCAAACACACCAAAACTCCATTAGAGTGGGATTCGGTCCATTTTTCAAAGCTGCAGCTATCAAAAGGGAAGCTGTTGCCTTCACTAATGGCATTAGAGATCATTCTTTCCTGCTGTCCATTGTAAATGAGCATTTTAATGATGTTAATGAAAAGAATGAAGTCTGTTAAAATTTAGAACGGATTTGGTAATTGCCTGCACTAAAGCCCATCCACTGGCCCACTCAACTATTCACATCTGACTCATTTCCAAGAGAGTTACGTGTATTACTTCTTATTTTGTGTTTTGGATTCGCGCATGTATATATAGATGATGAGAAATAAGCTCCAACTGGGGTTATTTTTCATTCATTATTTCAAAGCAACAGGAGCTGTTGACGACTATTTTCTGGTTTCTATTCTTTGCCTCTGTTTCCTAACAAGGCACCAGAGGCATGATGCTTCATACAAATGTGTTTAATTTCTCTACGAATGTATCCAGGCCACAAATTCTGCTTTGAGAGACATTAGGCTGACATCAAAAGGCCATGTTGAATTCTTCATGTGCATCCAGCCATGCAGCTGGGCAGGTGGAGGGAAGCCCAGACTCCTCACCCAGTGGGCCAAGGCGGTGAGATGCTAGCAGGTGGGCCAATTGTCTTTCTACCGTATTAACTCCAATCATCATAAGTCAGACTTCAATGCGCCGTCCAACAGATTCCCAGACTTCCCAGTCATCAGGCCTCTGAGCCGAGCAGCGCTCATTCAGCGACGTGGAGGTCAGGGCCTCGCACAGCTGTGTGTGGCTGACAGCATTAACCTCTGCTTAACAGAGAGACTATAAGAGGAGCTTGAAGTAGCCCACAAGGACGAAAACAAGACGCTTCTCTGACGGAAAAAAGTCTTATCATGGCAACCGAAAATTGATACAAGAAGAAATGGATTGAAAATACATTTGAGTTCACTTAACATTCAATACTTGGTTTCACAGTAAGCAATGCAGCCATGCGTGAATGGCCGGGTTGAGAAATCCATTTCTACACTATGACATAGCAGTTTATAGGACTAAAAGTTAATAATATATAAATACACATCAGATGCATTGAATCATTGTGAAGGCCTTGGGATTCTGTATGAGACGCAATCCTCTAAAATGTTTTTTCATTTAATAATTCTTTACTTTTTCTTTCATTAAACGCAGATCATTATTATTATGATAAGGGTGACTATTATCTGGTAACAACAAAAACTGGGCAGCTCAGCTGGTTGTGAGCACCCATCCCATCACCAAACTACACACTGTTTGGCCATCAGAAATGCAACCAGTGAGCTGAGCTATTAATTTCCATGAGTGGTGTTTGAATAGTTCTATTTATTTATTTATATGTTTTGTTTTTTTCATGACTACGCTTTCTCTGACTCAGTGAATGATCCTATGATTGTCCAGCACTGACGTAAGAATTTGGAAACCGTTCCTACACTCAGTGGGCTCCACACACTGTGAATCACCATGTGACACACTGCCCAGTACGAGGCGTCACTTGAGTACACTATGACGGTGATAACTCTGATACGCAACCCACAGCTGAACATTGTTGTTCACAACTCCATACATAACTGCACTTGGGTGATGTTAAAATCTGCCATTCATATTCAGCCTTTATGTACACAGCAAAAAGAGAATATTTGAACCCATTTAAATAAATTGTTTCAATTGATAACAAGTGATTGAATTAAGTTTATTCAAGTTATTTTTTTTTATTTTCTTCGATTTGACAGTTTTAATTCAGACTTGCTCAAATCATTTGGTTTCTTTCAAAAGAAGAATCTGATTCATCATTACTGATACATTACATCAACATTCAATGACTGTCAATAGCTTTATTTCAACTGCCGGAACAAAAAAACAAAAAAAACAACTTTAGGTGGTAGGTGTCTCTCCCTGTACTGTCTTCCACACTCATGGCATTCATACCGAACAGAATATTCTAACAACGTTGTCTAAATGTAAACATAACACAGACAGTAAAGCACACGTCTTAAATGTTTAGGGTAACAATCACGAGAAGTTCAATTCCTGTTGAACATGTACTTCCCATGAGTCTTTATGGTCTTTTGACAAGTAATGATTTGAGTATAGACCTGATGGTCGAGTTGAACTCATTTAATTCATTAACTTGGATAAACTTCATTCAATCACTTGTTACAAATGGGAGTCATTTATTTAAGGAGGTCCTACAACTCTTTTGATTTCAAGTTGACTCAGTAAAAGTATGTTTTTATCACTAACCAAAAGAATTCAGTAGGATTCATATGAATGAGTGATTTAGTCAACTACAGCCCAAAAGCTGTTTTTATAGTGCATAATAAGATGCATGTGTATGTTCTAAACAATTCAGTTTAGCCAGCCGAAGACAAGTCTCTAGTCGATATGATCCAACTTTCTACACTCAACACTTCCAGCCACATTAGCCTCTTCCTCCCACTCCATTGCATACTGCCCTGGCCTGCTTCTCAGCCTACACTGAGCCAGTTCTTTGCCTAGGGCTTCAACCAGGTCCTGTTTGCTGCTGGACATTCAGTTTCTGTTCATACCATTATAATACTTCTCCCCTCAGAGCTCATCTTGAGCCACCCGTTGCCAGTTGTAGCCCGAGGGTCTATGTACTCAAGTTTCTTGCCTACTTGCCCTCTACCTTCCCTTTCCAGATTGCCTCTAAATGAAGAGGAACTCATTCAGGGAGGAATAAATTGCTATTAAACACCTTGAATTTTCTAGACCTGCAATCAACTCCCACAACAACAACAATGATTACAGGATGTAAAACCCTCCCCGCTCCACTGCTTTGCCCTGTTTATTCAGGTCTTCAGCGCCTCCATTTTTCCCTCAACAGCCATGTAGGAAATTATTCCAATGGGCCAGCACAAACAGGGAAATAATGAGAGAAATGGCCAAAAAAAAGGCGAGTGACAGAAAGAAAAGGGGGGATGAGGAGGGAGAGCAACCTGGAAGCTTGGCTGCTGTACGCAAAGCTAGAGAAGAGTGACACTTCTCCATGTGGTTGGCATATGGAGCCAATTGTGGCAGCAGCACAGGATGACTACGAGCAGAGAATCAGAGGAGGAGTGGCTGGCTCTGACAGCCTGTATGCTGGAAAGACAAGGCCGATGGAGCCGAAGGATGATACAGATGTCACTCTCTGGCCAAGTCAGCCATCTGTCACGGGGAGCTGTCCAAGCAACACTGGCCTGGTCATATGGGGAAAATGCTGGGAGAATCATGATGACCAGCCATTAGGAGCTGGGAGCTGTCTTTTAAACAAGGCAGATTCATAATAATGCATTTGTGTTTACAGTCATCTGAACTAGAAAGACTACCATCTTATAATTCTATAATTTTATGTACTAGGACATCATAAAGATAATAACCAGATCCTTGATAAATCTGGAAATGAAGCCAATGTAACCTGAAATGAACAATACACGGCACATCACTCAGCTTCTTTATTTATCTAACAGAAACGAAGCCAAAATGGAAAAGCAGTGTGATGATTAACTGATCATTAACAGGTGTGAGCGCCTCTACAAAGGCAGAAGTTTTGGCAGGTTGCTGGTGTGGGGCGTTCAGGTGCATCTTAACACGATGCCAAGGAGGAAAGGCATCGGCAGCGACCTTAGAGAAACAATTGTTGGTGCCTATAAATCGGGGAAAGATTCTGAGGTAATTTCCAAACAATTTGGAGTCCTCCATTCAACAGAGAGAATGAGTGTTCGCAAGTGGAAAGTATTCAAAACATCTGCCAATCTTTCCTGGAGTGGATGAGATCACCCCAAGGTCAGACTCCGTCAATGATGAGTAGATGCAGGATATGAAAATAAAAAGAAGCTACATCTCAGACTACAGGCTTCAGTTATGTACATTTTTAAAAAGAATGACTGTATTATTAGAAAAAGATTGAACAAGTTTGGCTGGTTGCATAATAGAGACTCTTTTCTCTAAAAAGGTCATGGCAGCACAGCTTAAGGCTCATTCAAGCTCCCTTTATGTATACGTAATAGTTACGTCAATTTTAAACGTCAGTGTCCTCATGCTCTCATGCATCCTTTATATCGATATGGTTGTTGGGCAATACATCCACTAGAGGGCAGCACAGAGTTTTAACACCCGTTTAACAGCAAACATGGCGATGGTGGAGGAAATCTAGATATTGTACATTCTCAGACAGAGAGAAATAAAACGAGGCAGCGCAGTAGACAGCGGTAGTCTGTGTGGACATTGTGGCTTCTTCTTCTTCTTTGTTTCTTTTGCTGGTCGCACATGAGCTATGTTGTTCTACCCTGCCCCTGTGGTTTCCGGTGGTACTGCTCCGTTTGCTACGTTAGGCTAAGCATCTGCAAGAACTATGAAAACGCACCAAATTATGCACATAGAGGACGCAGAAGATGGACGAATGAACCAGTCAAAATTAAGATCTCAACCTGATTGAAACGTTGTGGAGGGCAGTAACGAAAGGTTTTACTTTAAGTTATTGTTGGCATAGGTGGTTCTATAAGCTATTGAATATAAATGTAGGTTTGCTCAGTTATTTACAGACTTCTTCTTTGTTTTTGGTTAATAAATAATGTCATTTTGTTACTTGCTATGTGTTGTAGTTCATATGATGTTGTGGCTACCTAATTTTAAGACCCTTAAGATTTAGATGACTTTTTTAAGCTGTCCTGAAACGTAAAACCTCTGAACTCACAAAGGCATGGTTTCCTATTCACATGATTGTAGATGGAACACAGACAGATCTATTTAAATATAATAATCAAGCTCAATCTATACATGACATTAGGTCTTTGAGAATACTGCCTGAAAATTATCTAAAAAGAGAAGTTAGCTGTTCAGATTCTGAAGGTTTATTTATAACGTACGTTACAGCTTGTCTCCATTCCAATGCAAATGAACACACATGCACACAAACGTGGGAGACGTGACTGTCAACACTAAGAAAGTTGACACAAGACTTAAGAAGTCAGATTTAGTAAAGTGTAATTCCACAAACTTCTGTGACTGCATAGCCAAAAGCACACAGCGTGTCTGCCCACAGAAGGTGAAAAACTCTTCTTGCGGATAAAAGGTTTTAGTTAATGAGCAGCATGTCTGAAGCAGAGTGTCGTTATGCACCCTGACTTGAACAAGAACTATTTCGTTTCAGACTCCAGCTCCATCAAAGGCCTTATGTTCCACTTCACTGTGAATCCCTTACGTTCTACACTTGTAATCCTGATTTTCTCCAACATATACAGTAATTATTGTTGCCTCTACCTTTGAATAACCACAGCATTTCATTTCAGCATTCATCACTTTCAGTTCTACTGTCCTCATAATGTGCAAGCGCATTTACCTTATCAGCTTTCTGGCATCCACGCTGACGATGACAATCTATTATACACTGGAACACTTTGGCTTGCATTTATAGTCATAAAGACGCTATTTTTCTTCCTCTTCTTTTTATTTCTTTTCATTTTTTTCCCCAGCTCATCATTGGCAGCTGGCTGCACGTCGAGCTGAATCTTCTCAGATAGAAGGCAGAGAGGGAATATTAATTGGCGAGCAGTACCTTCTTGTTGAAACGCAGCCCATAAACGAAACGACCATAAATTATTTATATGCCTAATCAGATGCCATGTGCTCAAGTTATTCTCTCAAACAAGACAGCTTTCATGCAGTTCATTTCTCTTCCCTCTTTCTAAATGATCCCATCTTTTTTTGATAGGAAAGCCACTGGACAAGGCAGGGTGCAACAAGCAGGGGTCTAATGAAAATATGGCGGCACAATGACGAAATAGCAGCTTTCTGGCTGCAATCACGGTCAGGAAAGTGAATGACCCGCTTCGCATCAGGTATTCAAATGCACCCTGTGTTTGGAAAAATTGATCCTGACAGACCAAAAACATTTAAAGTCCAGGTATAAATGGTTATATCCCACTCTACACTTAGCAAATCAATAGGCATGAGATGAGACTGATTCATAAAGAATGAATGCAGCGATTAAAAGAATAAATTTAATTATTCAACCATGAGACCATAAAAATTGAATTGGTGACAGATTTTCTTGTGTAAATCACCTGAGCATTTAAAGGAGTGCATAATATCTTCAATGTAATGCAAATCTAAGCTAATTCAAAGATCGAAATAAGAAAATAAAGCAAAAAAATGTGCGCCATTATGACAACCCCAAGCTTTCTGGTGATGCAGGATGGGTAAAATGTATTCTCCTGCTCGTGGATGGCTTGCACTTCTGCATCCTGAGCTCAAGGGTTAGCAGGGTCAGTGCTGTCATAGATGGGATGCAGTTAGCAGGAAAGCAAAGCTAGGAAAGAGAATCATTACAGCAGAGAAGAGAGCAGGGAGTGGCTGATAAAGAACAATCGTCAGGCTCTTCAGCCGGCATACAGACAGCAATATTTCCTCCCATAACCCTGAGACCGGCTGTCTTGTCAAAAACAAGGCTTTAGCTCCAACCTTTTTCGTAGCACAATACGTTGAGCCTCTCAAACACATATACACACACACACTTGTACAAGATAAACAGTGTACTGGCATTCAGACACTTCACAGAAGAAAAATAAAGAGATAGAAAGACACATTTCTTCTTTAAAATGCCACAAGGTGCTGGAGGGTTAAAATAAATGGACTGCCTAAATTTGCAATGAGTAAGAACAAGAGGGTGGAAACAGCATGGTCCAGTGGATGTTTTATAACTCCTCCTCTAAAAGAATTAAGGAAATGAGGGAAAACACAGCAAATTGCTGCACAGAGATTTCTGCAAGAGCGACTTTAAGTTACTCACTAGTTTTTCATGACCTTAATTTGAACTTTTTCATGTATGAGATGTATAGAAAACAAAAAAAAAACTTCTGGAGTGACAAACATCTTGCCTGTTAAAATGTCCTTGGGCAAGACTGTAAATTGCATTCAGGCTCTGAGTGATGTCTTGTGACTGGGCCTTGTTACTGACCTCTATCTATAAAGAGACAAGAGAGGAGAACATTTCTCCACAGGGATCAATAAAAAAACTATTTTTCTTTCCTTACTAATGCCGGGTCACAGCAGAATAAAACCTCAATCATGCCTTATGAGTTGGTTCGATATTAGCTGCTAACTGGTGTCGACAAAAGTTGGAGGTCGAGTGCATCTTCTCAGAGCAAAGAGCATTTTAATAACTTAAAATTGAACTCGAGGATTTGTCCTGCGCTTGTGGGCTTTAGGATATTCCGGCAGTACAGATAATTAGCACAGCAAAGATCTCCAATGTTAAGTTTGAGTTTTGATAGGACTGGATCAGTATATTCCTCCGAATGCTCAGGTCAAAACTCTGCTTAGGTCATAGATGTCTAAAGTCTCCTTGACTCTCACTTGTAGCACCCTGGGGTAGTTTATTTGCCTTTCAGAGAAGCAGTGGTAGATGGATAGATTTTGTAGTAAGAAGTTATGCCAGACTTACTAAGTAATAAAATCCATACAGCATAGGGAGTAACTAAAAAACAATGGATTTCCACATGTCTTTCTCCTGTGGTCTTTCCTCTTCATCTTCATCAGCTTGAGCACACTAGCCAAGACTCAATCACAGTGAGAGCAGTGTGTGCTGATATGTCAACTCGTCTATCAACCTGAAGTGGCGGGAATGAAGTCGGAGAGAGGCAGACAGAGGGCGGGGGGGGGAGCACCAGACCTGGTTTTTGCAAGCAAACACATGACAGCGATGAGTCTGTGTGTCACTGAGGCAACAAGCAGCCTCATCCATTATTCATCTGGGTAACAAACTGATAAATGAGGTAAATGAAGAGGAACAACGGCAGGAAAATCATGCCAATGGACCAAAAGAGACATTTAGAAGTCAGCAGCACCAGCAGCATCCTGAGGCACATATTAATCTGTGAGGTAAACAACAAGGCCTGGACACGGGGTCAAAGCAAACCGGTTCTTGTCCCTGAGCACAGAAATGTGGGGCAAGTTTGCACGTTGAGAGAATGAGATCTTGAACAGAGATGCAGGTGTTACAGGAGGAATTCACATCTCTGCAGAATCAACACATGTAGTGCCAAGCTGTCACATTGTCAATCACCCACCTGCTATGTGCACCCAGCACCCACCAGACCCCCTCACCGCTGCACCATCGGAAAACAAATGCTTTCTCAAACAGTTGCATCAGTCAGTCAGCACACGTTCAGAGAGAATAAACGATATCCCGGGTCTCACATGTCATGCCAAATTCATGCAACATGATCTGCACGAGACAGCAGGGAGATGAATTATTACCCTGTTGCTACGGTAACACCTCGTATGCAGAAAACGCCATGCCGAGGGCTGAAAAATGGCGATTTCTGTGATTTTATTTCGAAAACCATTACAGTGAAAAGGGGGGGGGGGGGGGGGGGAAGGAGGAAACAAAGGAAGGGGAGAAGAATGGTACGTATGTGGTTCATTTTTTTAAACAGTAATTCCAGTCTATTTTTTATCAATAAATATTAATCACTTTCATCTGTGACAG
>JBBBVU010000014.1:22369675-22380582 GCA_037177055.1 Atherinosoma microstoma | reverse complement strand
CCCCCCCCCCCCCCCCCCCCCCCTCCCCCCCCCCCCCCCCCCCCCCCCCCCTCCCCCCCCCTCTTCCCCCTCCCCCCCCCCCCACCAAAGAACAAATAAAGGTTGGAGGAGAAAGAAGAATAATAATACAGCAAAAAGACGAAGAGAAGATGCGAGGTAAGGGTTCACTCGCAGCAATTTACAGCAGTGCTTCACACAATTTGGGTCACTTCTGTCACTGTATTTCTATACAGCGAGTAGAAACACCTCATCCACCATTCATTCCATTTCCATTCCGACACCATGCAACACATTTGCATTCTGTCAGTTTTACCTCTTCCTTTCATTTCTCCGCATGCTGCTACATTTCCTGAATGATAACATACTGGCAATTTCTACTCTGGCATTGCACCGGCCGGGGACACAACACCAGCTGCATCCAAAGCAGGGGGACATTTTTACAATCTTGTGTTTCTTTCTCTTTCTCCAACCCTCCACCTCAAGTCCCAGTCTGATTCTTAGGTTTCCAGCAACAACACCCCCCCCACTACCACCCCTTGATCAAATCCAGATCTTTGCCATCTGACCCTTACGAGCCCTTCCCAAGCCTAGTGATTCCCCAAGGACCTGAGGGCCAGATCATATGTCTCACCTCTCCAGAGCAACAAATGAACCAGAGACTTAATGGCTCGCCTGATTGGATGTCATGAAATCTATGCTATTGCTGCATATAGCGAAGGTCCACAGGGCCACAGCGCTTTCTTTTACAGACATCATATCAGAGCGAGATGCAGCTGTGCAGTTTCTAGCAAGAGTCATCAAGCTACATTAAACATATCTTTAAATTGAGCTAGAATTAAATAGAAGGTAAATTTTACCACAAGGAACAAATGTGAAAATCAACAACTGTAGCCTAAGAGAGGTGAGCTCTGCTTGTCTGCAATAAGAAACAAAAAAACGTTCAATGCTTTGAATTTCGATATTCTCAATCCATCCATATTCATGAGCACTGTGCAAGTATTAAAAACTGGTAGCCCCAAAATTTCAGACAGATGAAACTGCTATTTTAAACATTTTATTTTTTATTTTGAGGATCAAGAGTCTGTTTCCAGATCTTCACTTTTACCAATCAAGCCAATCTATATAGCTTTGCTCTGAGAGCTACCAAAGGGATAAGAGAGAAAATAGGCATCTAACACGAGAGGGTCCTGCTTTTTCGAAGGTGGAACATTCGCGGCTGTTTGTGAGACATTATTTCATTCCAGTCGTAATCTTTGGGTTTCTTTCACGTTTGAAGATTGCAGTCATTTCTGTGGAGCCAGCTGTGCTGCCCTGTTCCTTGGATTGTCTATTTCGATGATGTTCTTTTCTTTGTCTGTTCAGCCTTGGTGGCTGTGACTGCTGATGCTAACCACACTCCAAATCTATTCCTATCACACAAAGCATAAGAATAAATCAAAGTCCCACAAATCTGAGTGTTTGTTCATGAGAAAACTAAACACAAAAAAGTATTACACAAAAGTAAGTCTGTTGCTGAAATGGTGCTAAAAGGAATTTAGCAATTTCTAAAAGTGTGAATTACATCATTCACTAATTAGATTATTGATTGTTGTGAATTGTTGTAAATCCATTAATTGTTTATTTTATATAAAGTCTAAAATGAAATTAAAAAATCTTTCTGTTTTGTTAAGTCTGTTTCAGTGTTACAAAACTGGTAAAACCTTACATTCATGCTGCTGCCAGCAGTTAGAAGATAACTAAAGTGGCTTGTCTGTTAAGTACATATGAAACATGGAGTCTTGTAGTCATTGTGAGGTTGCCAAGCAACCAGCAAAGACTTAATTTCCCCCTCTTTCCAGTCTTTTTTTTCCTAAAGTAAGCTAACCCAGTTGTTGGCTGTGGCCTCATATCTGAAAATCAAACAGAAAAGTGTGATAATAAAGAATGTGGCACTTGTCTGAGTAATGGCATCAAGTAATTGACAAAAACACCACAACTGCTTTTTGATCATCTGTTATTGCAGAATACTCCCACGATGATGAATAAACCAAATTATTGTTTTTTTTGTTTTGTTTTTTGAAGAAAGTCAGCTGGAATTTCTTTTTTGGTTTATTTGAGGACCTTCGAGACATGCAAGATGTACATACACCCTGTTACTGTATATATGTGTGTGTGAGAGAGAGATTTGGTGGTGTAGCAGTCCTGTGATTGAGAATCTAGGACAAACCCCTTAAGTGGAGAGATGGGGAGAGGGAGGGAGAGATCATCAGAGCCATTACTGTGTGATAAATGATTTGCTAGCTGGTGAGTTGCCCTGAGGGAAACGTTGGGCAGAGTGTATGTATGTGTGCGGGCAGGCGGGACGGTTAAACCTGGAGCTTACTTTTATCACGATCCCACGGCACCAACATACTCTTAATGCAATCTGCTTCATTACAAGGGGGAAGGGTGACATAAAGCTACAACCACCCACCCACATACATACACAAACCAAACTCAAATTGTACTGTATTCACACTCTGCCTTTTTTCCTCCAAACATGCGCATACCTGCCCACGTCGGCTGAACTCCACTACTTTTGCTTTCTTTCACAGAAAGGCACACAAAATCAAACTTCTCCACTGACACACGCACCCCTATCTCACACTTGCTCACACACATTCTGCAGGCAATCACATCTCAGGGGAAAAGAAGCCGGAGCCAGGGCCAAGCTAAGAGGAGGAGGCAAATTAGTGCAGAGTTGAAAGAGCAGAAGTGGTAGACGGAGTGAGATAGAGAGAAGAAGGGGGGTGGGGTGATGTTGGTTAGAGTGGTCCAGACTTGTGGAATAGACCCACTGTGTCAACACAAATGGAAGACGTTTGATATGGCAAGATAGCGAAAGGTATCAGAGGTGTGAAGGCAAAGAAGGAGAAAGATGTATTAAAAAGATTCAGGAGGAAAAAGAGCTTGAAAAGGGGTGAAGGAGGAGAAAGAGAGAAATAAGCTCAGGGGAGCGGGAATGACAGCAGGGACACAGACAGCGAGAGGGTAATAGCTGCTAGGAGAGGTGCAAGCAGCTACTGCCAAGATAGAGGAAGAACCAGGGTGGGAAAAGAGGGAAAGAAATAGAGCAGCCTAACCCTCAAGACCCTGCTGTCTGAACAGGAGGATGGTGTGGGTTGGTGGATGTGTGCATGTGCGTGTTTACAGCGGCGGCATGGTGCACGCTGAACTGGCAGGTCTGAAAGCTGGTGTCAAGCTCCTCAGCTTGTCCATGGTTAAGACGGGAAGGGAGGGATTTCTAGTGCGATAGCCCTAAGGGGAGCTCCTCTTGCTGTGGTAAGACAGCCTGCCTGCCTGACTGGCCTCCTGGCTCCAAACTCTGGATGAAACCCAAGAAGTGATATGCAGCTAGATGAGCTCTGGCTCAAAGTCCGAGTTCCAAATCACTGGCCAACGTACGTACACCCTGAGGTGATCCACTGCCATACAGGTGGAAACATTGAGACTAAAAACACACAGCAGAGCAGTTCCTTTCTTCATGATCCACTTCTACTATTTTTTGCAGTTCAGTAGGCTAATAAATATTGGATTAATCAAAAATGATTAATTAGCTGCAGCTCTTTTGTTAGCTGTAATGGTGTTCTTGTCTGTGAAATTGGCGATGACGGATTATAATCAAATATTAAAAACTTTCACTTATCAGAACAGATTAACAATTATCTCAAACTCAAAACTCAAGCTAAAGTTCTTGCCCTGAGCAGTATTATTCAGTATTAATACAACAATAAACTCTGCCATCAAGGATGTAGTTTTAACAATAACACGCCCGAAAGCACTGGGGCATTCTAAGCTGATCATGTCTGTAGACAGACTTCAACACAAGAACTTCAGTATTTTTATCATCTGTTGTACATTTCAGAATCATTACACCGCTGCTTGTTCATAAGTTTAAAATACAGAAATGCCCTTAAATGATACAAAACCACTATGTGTTATGTCTGACTGTACACGTAAGAACTATGAAACTCCAATTCAATATAGCCAGAAAAGCCCAGATGTCTGACCTTGGCTCAGAGCTGGATTTGGCTTCAAAGCCCAAAAAAGCTGAAGATGCAAGACATAACTTAGAGTAAGCTTGATCATCCATTCAGCAGAGTTTATCTCTGCTCAGTCCCATATCCCCAGGTCAATAATGTTGACTCATCGACCACCTCCTCCTCTGTTGTCGATAAAGCACACTATAGCCTTTTAGCTTCTGCTTTGGCTCTGTAAAGAACAAACAAAGAAAATGACCCCCAAGGACCGATCGGGACCCAGGAAAACACAGGCTGGCGCTGGTGATAAAGCCTCTTCAAGGGGCTGGACACAGAGCATCTTCTTGAAGTACTTTTCTCTCTAATACTCACAAAAATCTGGTTGGGAATCATCCAAGGGGGATACTGTTTAAAAGGAGATTAACAACTTGTAGGTGGAAAGACAAAGATTGCTGTTGGAGTACAGAATGAGCAGAGATTCTATGAGTAGTGCTTTAAAATGACTTCTTTCTTGGCGATTCTAGCTTTTCTCTCTCTCATCGCTCTTCGTCGTATCGATCAGCTAATCAGCGGCTTAATAGACAGGTAGCGCTCGAGTCAGAGATGAAAGCCTTGAGGTGAAAGAGTCACTCAAACTGTCTAGATCATTGAAACGGGCAATTAATGCAGTCCCTTTTTGAGGAGGGACATCAGAGGACTGCCCTGGAGTCACACCTCTATCCAAACCAAAAGGTAAGCAAGAATTTTCATCCCCCTCAAACTTCAGAGCACACAAAATAATTCACCTGGAAATCAATCTACTACAGGCCGCTGATAGACCGAGAAAAGAAAGCGAATAAGGGAGAAGCACAAAGAGAGACTATCACTTCCCCTTTTTTTTATCCTTTCTGTGTTCTTCTTTTCTCTTTCACTGACCCTACCATTTCCACAGCAGAGTGCACCGGCCACAAAAAGACATCTGCAGTCGATCATGATAAACAGTCTGCATCTCTCACATTTGTTTTCTTAAAAACCACAGAGAGGCATGAGTAAAAGCTACAGCTGCTGCCTCTTCATGGGCTGCACTCTGCACTAAATCACCACACCAGGAGCCTCAGCTTGTGCAGACAAACATTGGTGTTGACATTTTGGAAGAGCAGCTGGTGATATATTTAACTTATCATCTTCCATGACACACTAGCTTTTTTGTTAAAAGACACCTGTTTTATGGGACACGTTGCCATTTTTATTCCCCAGGAATTGCTATTGATCATAATATACAACCATCTACGGCATCAACAGTTTCTGCGCATTCATTCGTATTTCATGAAGGCTTGGACGACAAATCTAAGGTGGTTAGAAAAGAGTAATGGATTATCATAAAATGTAGCCTTTTAAAATCATAAATGTCCGTCACAAAGGTCAAGCATAAAGTGGGAGTGGCATCAGGTTCTTTCAGTGAAGAAACTTTGACATTAGACCCATCTCTTGTTGAAAAGCAAAAAATCCTCCCAAAAGCAATCTGGTGTCCCTATATAACGGTGTTTTCCAAAGCGAGACACCCTCTTAAATAAAAGGCCAAAAAAAAAGAAGCTCAAGACTAGTTTAACAGATGTGTGCAAAGAGAATCAGGACTGCAACTTGGCTATAATCAAAAAGGCTCCTCTTATTCTTAACAACATCATCCCACTCCTTCTCAATCTCCATCTAAACCATGGATTTCTGTCATTGTCCTCTGTGGGGTCGTCATTATCAACCAAGGAAAACACAGTTGATGTGCTTGAGACTGTTTCTGTGGGGATAGGCGGATGGGGAAGCTAATATAAAGCGGAGGAAAGAGAGGAGATGGGTGTGACTGAAGGAGGGGTTGTCTGCATTTGTAGGTCAGTGTAAATGTTTAATGCTTTATGCTCATGAGCTGACTCCCCATCTTCTCTTTCACCATCAGGTCTTTGGAAAGATGCACTCTAATCCCTCAAACACACACACACACACATACAATTCTCACACATTTGCAGACATAAGACATCCCAGCTTATATTCTCCCCAAACTCTCGGCACGCCAATTAAGCAGGTATGTGACAAGATGGCCAAAAGTGCCAATTAGGCCAATCTATCTCTGCGACATGTCCCCTTATACCAGCCTCCTCTCCTTCCCAGCTGCAGCTTCCACCTTTCTCACCCCGCTGGCCCTTAATAGATTTCCATGCTTCCTTCCACCAGCACACACATTTACTAAAGTAACATCATCATAGTGAGTCCAAATAACGTATCTGTAACACTCAGTCCAAATGCAGGGGTAGATCTCTCTGACTAAAGCATACATAATTATGTTGCACTGAATGCACATCATAATTGAAACACTCTGATAACAATGTCGCCTTGTTACGTACAGAACATTAAGAAATTGGGATATGGATTAGTGTTACATGACAGAAAGGGAAACAATTTAGTTGTTGAGGTATAGCAAAGAAATCCCTTAATGGCCTGCTCATCTTATCAATTAGAGACCCGTAATATTTTTTTGAAATGAGAGGGAAAAAAAGAATGCCACAGGGTGCAATTGCCTCATAAATACGGCACATAGCTAAATAAATCCCCAGCCCAATTTATTCAATTTACCTGACAATGGATAACGGCTTCATTTTGGTGATAACAGCAATAGACACTTGAGGAAATTAAAGCGGAGAACTTTAAATTTCATGAGTCATTTTCAAATGACCCCAGAGAATCGGCTGGTGGAATTAATATCAGCACAACAGTTGTCTGTCTAACTATTACTGTTAACGTTTTGTAGCTTGTGAAAGCCAAAGGCCACAGTTCGCCCTTTTTTACCGTTTGATCCGCAATCATTTTAAACACTTGTGTGGCTGTGGACGCATTAGTTTCAACGGGTCGTCATTAAGGATTCGGAGGAAGGCTGACTGTTAATGGCTTTCAGACACTGCCTCCCACACCCTACTTGATGGGGCATGCTTTCCATTAAAGTGAAAGTATTTCAGATGCTTACAGTACTATCATAAAGCTCCATATGTTGTGTTGTTATTTTTCTGGCTCTGTCGCAAACAAGCCTCCTCGCCGTTACAGCACAGGGTGACAACGCTGCATGAAAGCCAGCGTGTCAAAATCTAAATTCATCACTGTCGAGGACGGTAATTGGAAGTGAAATAGGGAAGAAAAGCACGCTTCGTGCTACTAGGCTGATTAAAGGCATCACGCACGCAAGCATACACACAGGCTGCTACTCTGAGCATCTCTTTTTTTGCTTTGACTTTAAATGTAACCCGAACTTATTGTCTGGTTGTCAAAAAAGATCCATTACATGGCCTTTTAACACACATGCACACACCGGAGCGTTAGGTTTTGGTGCTGAATGGTGTTTGTGGGGAAGTTTATTGGTACAGAGAGACCTCCAGCATTGCTTTGTCAAACAAGACAAAACTGGGTCTTTTACATTGGGTGTGGCCTGGATTCACACAAAGCCCCCATTGGGTCATCGCCTAAGGAAAGTCTGTGCATGGATGGATGGATAGATAGATGGGTGTATTGGTGACAGAAGAGTGGATCCATGGTGAGCCAGGGACAACAATTGGGAACTGGAGGAGTGGCTAAGGTACAGCAGATGGATACATGCATGAAGGAAGGGGGATACTGTATGAATCTGGGTGATTGCTCAGTGAAAAGGAAATCAGGCATGCAAGGCCAAGTACATGTCAAATCTATATCAGACAATCTGTTTCAGCATTTTATTAAAGGCTTTAAAAATCCAATTGTGGTCTGTATCCGAGTCCCACTTTCCCTTTTACACTCATGTGAATCCATACCTGTAATATGAAGGGGAGTCTATTTCCATGTGGAAACACATTTTTATCACGCGCAGGCCAATAGGGATCACACACACCCTGTACCCTCCTATCTAAATCCACAGATGACACAGTCGCTTTTAATCCCCATTTTTCTTGAGTGCGGTTTCCTCAATTCAACACCACAACCTCATTTCAGGGCCAGGGCCTGCTAATGGAGACCTCACCTCATGTGTCTCCCATGTGGCTGCCTGTCTTGAGGAGGAAATGTGTGTGTGTGTGTGTCGGTGTGTGTGTGTGTGTGTGTGGGTGGGGGGCGTGGGGGGTGGGGGGGGTCATGCTATGTAAGAGGCAAAGGATGTGGATGTGTGCTGGGATGGGAATTGTGGGTCAGGGGCTCAGCGCCGGCCTCTTAATCTGTAGATGGACAGGGTGGGGTGCAGGGAAGCTATACTCACACAAACCAGATGGGACTCCCCACCCCATCCCATCCCACATTCTGCATTTCCCTACTTAGCATGCCCCTGGGCACGTGCATGCATACGCACCCTTACCCTTATCCCCTTTACAGCAGCCTTCTACATGTAGTAAGTGCAGTCATGGGCAAGAGAGATTATATTACCATAACCTAGATATCCAAACCCCCCCATGACATAGTGGGCTATGATAGAGGCGTTTCTCTTGGCAACACAGTAACCCCTGTAGAGCATCACACTGTCAAAGCAGACTTTGCTCTGGTTACTCCGTCAACAGAAGTCAAAACAAGAGTTGATGGAATAGAAGCTTGAAAAAATAATATAGATTAAAAAATGAATGTGTATGAACCACCGCCCTCTGTTTTTTTCCCCGATGTTCTTCCTTTAAAGATCAGAAAGTGGATGTGCTCGTATCATAATATTTCTGGTGTAAACCCTTCTAGCCTAAGCCTCTCATTTCTCATTCCTGTCACTCTTGGCTATGTTTTTCTTTCTAAAGAGCAGATGCACCATAAAAAAAACATCATTAAACTAAAATGCTTCTGTGACAGCATATTTTGCCTGAGCTGTAGTTTTTATTCATAGGAAAGTATGTATTTGAATGATAATGTCCTCAGTCTGGTGATAATGTGAAGCGCTGATGAGTGTGACCCCAGAGAAGAGTAGGACAATGAGACAGCTTGAGGGGCTGAGCTCAGGTTTGGTCTTTCCAGACCTTTGGATTGAAGGGCTGATCAGCTGGATGAGCAGCTTCCCCTCTCGTCACTGTTGGAGCTTTTGTGCCCCCTAGTGTGGCTGCCTGTTATGGCAGCTTGACACAGGAAAGAACGAAGCTACCTCTGAATTAATGAATTGTTTATGGTGAAACTTGACAACTTATTTTTGCCAGAATAAAACAAAACAAAAGAAAAAACAAAAAAACTCAACAACAAATAACAACTACCCGGTGGCTCAAAGTGTGACAGAGTTTCCGTGGGATCCTGCTGTTTTGCATCAGCAGAATTCAGTGATGCATTAATCCAAACTCCATTTCCACAGAAGAGAGGAACATATGGAAGACATGGGATCATGGTCCCCCTTCAGATCCATAACAGAAAAATTGGAGGAAGAAATGATCACGAGGGGGACCCTGATATGAACTTCAGAAATGTGGGTCAATCTGAGAACAGCAGATGGATGCGCACACACAAAGCCACAACTACTTTCCAAGTCAAATTAGCTTTATTTTTCCTCCCCCTCTTCTTCATGCAGTTTCATGTTTCATTTATCAGAAGTAAATATGTTTAAGACACCTGGAATGATAACGGGTTGATGGCTTATATGGTACGGTGGGAGATGGGGGTATTTACAGTAAACACTTACAGGCTAATTCAGATTTGGACGTGTTTGATCAATCGAATGAAAGAGGATTTTACTTGAACTTTTCACCACACTGCTATAGAATTTAACAGCACAAAAGGAAAAAATGATAACTTAGTAACTTAGCAAACAAAGCTTGACAAACTACTATTCCCTTACATTTACCTTTTTTTTTTTCTCTGCACTACACATTTGAACAGGTGAGAAAGGAGCATGTGTCTGCTTTGTAGTGTGTAGCTGACAACCATTAGATGGCAGCAGATGCAAAGAATAGCCTTGTCTGTTTTTTCTTCCTATCAGAGCTGAGGAGTTTTCAACACTTTGTGAAACAGCCTCTCAGTTCCTGCATCAGCATGAAGGAATAAATGAAAAGTGGGAAACCTTTGAGGTACCCATGTCAATACGCAGATTCTGTAATAAACTAGACCCTGACATTTTAAGTAAACTGTCAATATCAATATAACATTTTCTCTCTAAAAGACCATATCTTCTGGGAAAATATCGACTGCACATTTGGACCACAAATCAAGATATACTGTAGAGTCAGGCTACTGGAAATACAATCTATCTTATGACCAAAAGGAGAGCTTAATCAATATGGTGTGAAGTTGTAATCCACCTTATCTATGATCATAACTTGTAGGAATATTAATACTTGTAGTTTAAAACCTTTTTTTTTTTCTAAATAGATTATGCGTTGTCATCCTTGGCAGCTTATTGAAATGAGATCTAGACGTGGACTGAATCAGACCACAGTAACATGAGTTATCGAGCTGATAAAGCAGAACTCAGACAAAAAGATCTTCTCTGAAACTGGGAATCCGTAACACTGGCACAGGACTCCCATTATTCCCATCTGTCTGAGAGCCACTAGGAGCGGCCACCTTTTTGTAGGCGTGGTGCTCTAATCTTGGATGTTTATTGCATTTAAAGCAGGTCAAAGCAGTCACAGACAGATGCAATAATACACGGTGCAGAAACAACCATGACTAACAAGCTTGGTCATGACACAAAGTTCAATACAGCCCTGAAGACAGTCTGCATATGTGTCAGAAACTATTCCAGAGCAGCAGACAGAAAACACAGTTCAGTTACTGACAAGGTTTAGAAACTATGATAGTTTTTTTTTTTTTTAGGCCTGGGGGGCTAAAAATCTGGCTTGGATCACTTCAAGGACCCTTGTTTGTGTGCCAACAAAGTCGATTAAGACACATTAAATTGTGTGTGTGTGTGTGTGTGTGTGTGTGTGTGTGTGTGTGTGTGTGTGTGTGTGTGTGTGTGTGTGTGTGTGT
>JBBBVU010000014.1:22345067-22369575 GCA_037177055.1 Atherinosoma microstoma | reverse complement strand
TGTGTGTGTGTGTGTGTGTGTGTGTGTGTGTGTGTGTGTGTGTGTGTGTGTGTGTGTGTGTGTGTGTGTGTGTTAAGAGCCAAGCAGCCAAAATGTGTAACCTAATAAACATGCCTCTGGGCTACAATAATCTTGCATTTCAAGTCGAAGCAAATCACTGCTGATCAGGAGGTAGACGCATGAAATGCTTCACAGAAACCAGAAATTATCCAAAGCATGAGCTCTTTAAATATCATAAAAATGCAATCATAAAAATGCAAGAAACTGTCTTCTTTTACCAACATATCGTCCAAACATTTAGAGGGAAATTTCAACTAATAATAATATAATCACAATTTTTGTGCTATTTAAGCAGAAATACAAGCCTTAAGACACATGGGAGAAAAATCTCTCCATTTGGGGCATTTGTAGTTCTGCTATAATCTGTAACTGGACAGAAAAAGAGCGTTATGAGAGTAACTACAGTTGTTTTGTGGTCTCTTCACTTTATATTATAACAAACTATGCTTTTATAACATTTAAGAGTCCCTCTCCAAATGTCAATGTGCTCCAAGTTGCTGCTGAAGTGCCGTGAGAGCAGAAGTAAGTGCTGCCTTGCTTCATGGTACCAAACATACACCGCCGAGAGCATCTGCTCTCTATTCGCTGCTCACTTTCCTTTGTAAATAAACACACAGATGCAGCTGGACGTAAACACTCTTAAGCACTCGTACGCCTATGGAAATAAACAGTCATGAGCTCTGTTGGAAATAAATGCTCACGCATACCAGCGAGCAAGAACCGACATGTCGACCTGCAAGGCCCGGACACCTCCGAATGGATACAGCACATGCATAAGATAAAGTTGATATTTACTGACAGGGATAAATGCCAAAGACTAAGATAAACACTAAAAGGATGGGAAAGGGAAGAGCAACATGAGAAAAAAAGATAATGAGCGTACATAAAGCACAAGTATGTTTGGAAATCTTTGACATTTAGGTTTGTCCATCATTACTAGCTGGCAGATCTGGATAAGATGTGGGTCATTACAGTAAATATGTTGCCCTTTCATGTGGACTGTGAAATCCTGAATGTCCCAGGTGTTTTGACATGTGCCATCAAGAGTTCTCCAAACAGTCTCTGTATTTTCAATGATAATATAACTTTGACAAAGCAAATAAACCAGACTGCTGCCTCTCTGCTTGATCACGTAGCACAAAGACGTCCCTGCAAATGACTCTTTTTCTTTTAAATGCTCCCGATGCCAAACCACTAAACTTTTAACTAAACAAACAGAAATCTAATAAACTGTAGTTTATTACATTCTTGGGCTAAGCCCAATAGTTAAGTAAAGAGCACTTAGGGGGCCTACGAGTGAATGGAAAACATCTATTTATGCAAATCTTGCATGATTCCAAATGAAGCACCTCTCAAAACTTTCCTCAAAGCCTTTGAGATACTTGCTACTAAAAGTTCAGTTTTCCTGCTGAAGATTCCCACCTCTTATGGGAAAATCACAGATAAGAGACTCAACAACAAAATCCACTTGTATCGTCCTTCAAACTATGTTGTGAGCGTGTCAGCTCATTAGCTTGTTATCAGAAAGTCTAATACAGAGGGTCAGGATGGCCCTGAGTCCATGCAGGGGTTTTCATTTATTCATATGACTGATAGATGAGGATGTCTACGTTCCAAGGCTGGGTTTCTGGAGGGGGGGCCGGGGGACTCACTCTGACCTCAAAGAAAGAAGCAGAGAGGAAGCCAAACAGGAGAGGGAGTGAGAGGGACGAGACAAGGAGGTTGTCAGTGATAAATAGACCATGATATCATATTTGGCTGCTGCTAGTGTGGCCCAAAAAAGGATCATCCAAATTTCCCAAGAACAGCTTCAATAAGTAGAGAAAACCCACTGAACTTTGCATCCAAAACTTTACCAATATTTCATATTCATACACTAATATTACATTTTTCGAATAAAAATCTGTTCAGTTTGAGTACAAGTTTGTTTTGCTGAGAAAAACTTGTAACCCTGAAACCTGTTCTTGGGTGACTGAGCAGCCCAGAAACCAAACACTATCATGACATCAAGGTCGCAGCTAACTTCACATCCACCTATTCAGAAAATGCATTCCTCTCCTGAAGTGAATTTCTCCACTTCTCAAAGACCATTTAACTTTAAATCAACCAAACAGGAGGAGGAAACAAAGGAGAAAAGAAATGAGAAATATTCCCAACATGTCAGTGTCTTTGAATGTCAGTTAGGAAATGTGTTTCCACCAGAGGTCCGGTGGGTTATACACAAAAGAGCTGTCCAAAGGTGAGGGAATCTAGTGGCCAGCAATCCATACTACTGAACATGCAGTTTGTCATTCAAAATGAATGAAATGATTCCTCTGGGTTTTTTTTACAGACTGACCTCCCAAACCAGACAGCAGATAATTGCATCCTCTTGCATTTGGAAGTTGCATTGAAGGTCTGATAATAGAGTTCTAGCTCAGAAAAAAAGGGATCACTGAAGCGGACAAGGGGGAACAACGGATCTGTCTTTGGCCTGGGAAGGAAACGGCTTTCTGCTTGATGCATAGCTAAGCCCACAAAAAATGTATTCTCCAACGGCATCCATTGTTAATTATGTTTCCTTTAAAAAAAGGGGGCAAAAATACCTGTTTCTTGTTGAATGAGACAGCTTGAGGTAAATGCAAACCAATGGAAGCCAATGCAGCCATAGCAGAATCTTACTTGTGTGTTATCAGGGTGCTATGACAAAACTTTTCAATCTGACCATACAAATGTGAAAGAGGTCCAACAAATGCCCACACCACGTGTAAAAAAAATGTAAATATGCTAGCCCTTTGTTTTTTGTTTTTGTTTTTTTATGGCTTGATGAAAAAAAAAGAAAGAGATGAAGGCAAAACAATATAAAGATGCTTTACTCTACACTAAAACCTCTTATAAGAGTGGGATTCTCGTGGAACTGTACAGAAATCCAATGGGATCAAAAACCTATTATACTGTTCTGGTGAAATCAGAACAAATATGAACCTAAACTGGTGATACTAGATATATGTAGGGCATTTAGAAAAGCAAAAACACATCTAAGAAAAAGGCACCTATCTGATTCTTTTTGCTTAAACCGACAAGCAATGCTGAGAATGATAGAAATAAGAGCTGATAATCAATTAGCAGGTCTCATGTAGCATCTTTTACCATAACACTACTACCTTGCATTAACTGGATTAAAGATACGCCGATGAAACACTAAAATACAACCTCGGCGCCTCATTTGGGTGTGAAAAAAGTTCCAGTCTCTGCTCTGCTTCCTCTTGCAGGTGCTTGCTTGCTTGCAGCAGCTTTCTTAGGCTAGCTTGAATAGCAGTTAATGAGATCCCCGAGGAAACCAGCCTTAAGCAGGTCACATACTGTTGCAAACACCACAGCGTTCACGGGCCCCATCATGCATGACCTTTGACTTCTTCCCAGCCCTTGTCCTTGCCGCATAATCTTGTAAAGGTCTAAAGCATCATCGAAGGTTGAAACCACACATAGTGACTAACAGGCTGGATGCTACACAAAAATACACAAACTAGTGGAAATATGGTTTATTTTTGCACATTATACCTTTTTTTCTCTTTTGCACATAAATTCTTAATGTTTCAGGCAGCTTTCCTCAGCAGGGGAACACCCATAAAGGTTTGCAGGCTTCCCAGCAGACACACACAGTTCCTTTTGTGCAAAACACATGGACGTATGATCTTTTTCCCACAGCAGGCTGACCCCAAATAACAAAAAACACCTAAGTAGACCTTAAATATTGGTAACAACTAAGTATACAAAACATACAATGAAAGAGAAAACTATTAAAAAAACACTAAAACACCCCTTTCTTTGCAGACAAGTTAACACAAAAGTGGGAATTTACCACCGCGTCCTTGCACCACCCTAAAATGAGTAGTATACACCGTGTATGAAATTAAAGACTACAGTCCTTTAATTTTTTCAGCAAGTACAAGCATTGAGCACAGGTTTGCAAATTGCAGTGCATGTCTTTTTTTTCCCTCTTCTTTATTGCAATAGGCAAACCTCTTCCTTGTGAGAACGTCTCCTTGCAGAGCTCACATATGCACGTCCTTATCAAACTACTTTTTTTTCCTCCACCCTTTTGACTGAAAGAGTTTTCTATATCCATTCAGCCGAGTCCTGACAGCCTTTTGCAGAGATGGAGGCCTTAAATACACACAGACCTCCTACGGGCACACTTCACTGGTGGATGTGTCTGCCCTTATTTGTGTCTGTGTGTGGCATTGATCTTTAAGGTCCTCATATTGACTGTCATTTTGATTAAGCCTGCATGTAGAAAGAATGCCTCACAATTCAGACCCATTAGATAAGCCATTTAACCAAGCGACAAATTCTGAATGGAGTTCGCTCCTTTTATTACACAACATCTGAGGAAGCAGCTGGGAAGTGAAGAAACCCTGAAAAACTGTCTGGTAAGAGGAAGCACTTACCTGCATTTATGTATTTGTGAGCTTCAGGAGGCAAAGAGGGAAAGAAGGAGAAGGAAAAAGGTATTAGTGAATATCAAGGTCAGAAAGAAATCACAGAAGACCAGTATAAATGGAGGTGGGCAAAAATAGTAGCTGTGGATTAACCAGTTACATATTGTGTATCAGTAAGTTAGTAGCTACATTTACAGGGACAAATATTTAATCTGTCCGATTTAAATCAATCTGATCAGAGATTCCAGCTTACACGTTTACATGGACGCTGGATAAAATGATCCGATCCGTTGTCTGTTTATATGGTTGACAGATTCAATACATTCTAACCCTTTTTGCACATGCGCAGTGCTACGCATGGAATAAGTGTTTACATAGTTGTTTTTTCGTGAAAAGGTTTAAACCACCCCTCTCGATCGGATCGGAAATTCTTTCCGATAGAGGCCGATCGGATCAGCTGAGGTGTTTCCATGATGCTTTTTTATTCTGATTGGACATTTGATCGGATCAAAAGTGCTCCATGTAAACGCAGCTACGTGATTACAACAAATGAATACCCTTGTTTCACTTTAACCGTCCAAACATGTTGGAGAAACTCCAGGATCTGTTGCTGTTTTCCTAAAGGGGCGTGCTATAGTCCGGTAAAACTATGTGACACAGATACATGGAATAACTCGTTACTGGGTCATGTTGTTTCTGAAGTGGGTTGGTGCTAGACTGGATAAGCCGTGCTGCAAAAGTCAGTTAACAACAATAGCCTAAAAGACTGTCCACTTATATTATACTGCTATCTACAGCCAATAAGTCCACGCTTTCGGATTCTTTAAATTTCCTTGCAAATTTTTTTACATCATCATGTTTATCTTTCTGCTTTACTTGCATTTCACACAATCAATCACAACATTGTTGCGGAGGCTGTTTGGATTCAAAGAACCATAAAGGATCAATCATTTCATATTCATCTAAAAGATTTGGGTTTGTTCATGTAAATGATGATGAATCAGAGTTAGTCGGCCTACCCCAGATGTCATTAGGGTAGTCGCAGGGTTTGCACTGAATAGTTTGGTTGCAAGTCCATCCAAAGGTGTGCAGAGAAAAAGGCAAACAATCATGGAGGCTGCCGCTGAACATGCAGTCAATTTAAGATCTACAAATAGACCTAAAATGCATGTTTGTGGACTTTGGGAGAAACCAGAGTACCGGGACAAAACCCGTACAGGACCATGCAAACTTCACCACAGGACAGCCTTGGCTGAGATATAAGCTGTGACATGACAACAATGAGTCCATATGTGCTTAAATAACAAAGAAGTGAAGTTAATTGAAGACTCAATGCAATCTACTGGCTTCTTTTGCTTGGGTTCGTCTCATGAATAGGTGTTGGGAAAATACATTTAAAAGTAATTGGACTGAACTAGAATAAATTGGACTGCATCAAATTGAACTAGACTGTATTGAAACTGGCTTTTATTGAACTTATTTACTTTCTCTGTCCAGTGCCCTTTGATGGCGCTAGTTGTGAACTAAACAAATATAGATAAACCCATTTATACTGGACTGAATTTCATTGGTACTTTTTTTTTTAAGGAAAACATTCACGAAGTGCTTGTGTTTGTCATGCCGGCAGGTCTGAACGACCACCATCTGAGCATGAGGACGTTTCATCAAAGGCTGTTCAACCAACACCCAAATAACAGTTAACAAGAAAAAATCCCGCAGTCATTCCACACAATAACCTCTCACCCTGACAAAACAGCTGTTTTGATGGGTTTTGTCCTGGGGCGGGTATTAGCCTAGTGTCAGCTCTCCTCCTCTGTTCCACCCTCTTGCATCTCTCCTATGCCACTTTCTCCACTCTCGTCCTGATCCTCATTATTCCACACTGGGGTCTTTGGGGGAGCAAACGGTCTATTATCCAAAGATGGAGCTTAAGACAACTTAAAGCTCTGGAGGAGTGGCTATTTATATGGGTTGAAAGACCAAGAGAGAAGGAGGGAGTGTGTGTCTGGCCTGGCGTTCCCATATCACTTAGGCTAATGTGATTATGGGTGAGCGAGAGGGGGGGGTTCATTTAGTTCAGAGTGTGTTGGTTCTAACTGATTCATGTCAGCGAGAGACGAGGGGGGAGGTAAAGAGACGTGGCCGGTCACAGGACTTCCTGAAATGCACACATGGAAGCCTGATCAAATAAGAATGGCAGTGTGAGCATTTTTAGTGGCTGGTACCAAAATTAGTGCACATGAGTGCACACACACAAATGCACAGTGGTTGCCAGTGCTGGGGAGTGACTAAGTACAATTACTTAAGTTCTGCACCAAAGAAGAGTTTTAAGAATACACAATTACAAAATGGATGATACAGCAAAATCTAAAAATGCAAGATACCGTTTAAGACTGATTCTCAACTTTTATGGCTTCTTGCATCTACAGCTACATGTTAGGTTTGAGCTCACTATTTCACTATTTGATGAGCTGTTAAGCGAGGGTCAGACTGCAAAGATTTTTTTTAGCCTGTAAATAATTCAAACCCAAATAAGAGGGGATTTAGGGCACAGGTAAATACAAAGGGACTTGGTCTGGCACTAGAGCAATCAGAATTATGGTCTGGCTACTGTCCTGTGTTTTCCTAATTCAAATCTTAAAAAGATAAAAAAATTAAAATAACTTTTTTTCAATTTCTCTTTTTTTTTTTACTTGTCTTGTCGGGCATTATAGCAGCAGAATAATGATCTGGCTGCTGTGTTGTGTCCAAATTTAAATGCTTCCTGGTGAATAAATCTTAAAAACTGACTCGCATGTGATGTGCAGTTTTTTGGGGGGAAATATGGTTCCTGATTCGATTTTTCACATTGTCTGGGGTTAAAATAGCAAACTACAAATCACAAAAATCTGCAATATCGAAGAATCGCAATTTAAATCGAATCGGCATCCGAAAAGTTGTAAAAGAATCAAATCGGGAGGGAAACATATCGTCCCAGCCCTACTAAGTATGCTCTAATGTAAGTACTGTATAAGTGGTCATGTGACTATACAAGTACAGTACCATGTATATCAGCATAAAAAAATACATCTTATTTATTCTTTTATCACATCTGGAAGTCATTTAGCTTACATCATACCATTTTCCCATTTGTTCTGATATTTCTATGCATCCACCCCACTGTTTACATTTGTTGCAGCACCATTTGCAGAGTACACATCCTATGATGCAGAATTAATGCAGGGTCCTTATTGTAAATTGCCGACTGGTTTATGAGAAACCCTGTTGAAAAAAAACAACTTTGTGTTGCTAGGATATTTGATCAAACTAAAACAAAAATGGACAAAAGTGATGATGCTTAGCCGGACAGAAGAGACTGGGACTGTTTTTATGTGTCAGCATGAGTAAACACAGAGATACGGAGAAGCTCTATGGAAAGTTTTAGACATATCGGTAGAAATTTTGTTCTAAAGTCATGATCCCATCATAAACAATGATTTCAATATTGCATACTTTGAGTTGCCCTTCACAATTATAAACCTACAAAAAACTTGGTGCTCGTCAGAAATGTTGTAAAGCTTCTAAGCAGTTTTTATTATGTGACTATATGTTGTCAGGATGCACAGGGGAAAATAACCTAATCGTGGCAACACACCTGAGGCAGTCAGGTGAAGAAATCAAATTGAACTCTAAAAACTTACTAGCTGAACAAA
The DNA here is from genome assembly GCA_037177055.1 of Atherinosoma microstoma. Taxonomy (NCBI): domain Eukaryota; kingdom Metazoa; phylum Chordata; class Actinopteri; order Atheriniformes; family Atherinidae; genus Atherinosoma; species Atherinosoma microstoma. Next base: position 22,361,402 of record JBBBVU010000014.1, on the reverse strand, counting down.
GGGAGAAGAAACAAATCCACAAAGAAAAACTTCAAACGTCAAAGCAGGTATGAAATATGGGAGTTATAATGATGGTCAGGCAGCAAACAAAATCAGGCAGAAGATATACAGTGGGAGGTATCACAAAACAGCTGAGTGGTAATCAGTGTTTAAAACCTGAGGCTCATCTCATTCATCTAATTTCAGCCTTTTTGTCTCGTCTTTTGTCCGTCCTCCTACACGTGACCCAGAAATCATTCACAGCCAAATATTTTAAAGAATGTCTTAATTCCTAAGATGCACCTGGAGGAGGGAAGAGGATTATTGGAGAAGCTAAAGACAAGGATACAACAGTAAATCCTTTGTGGAAGTCTTGGGACATCTGTAATGTCTGAATGGGAGCTATATTTATCTGAGACTGTAAATTAAAATGGAAGTAAATTTATATAAACAGAATCTATTTTCATCTAAATAATGAAATATGTTGTAACTAATGAGTGGTTTGCTGATGCAGCACCGGTCATATTTAACAAACAAATCAGATTTAAATGACCAAAGCAAAGATGTCTCACTTTGTTAAATCCCCATCACCTTGCTTCCTTTTTGTTCATGCCTGTCACTGGCAAGACTGACCTAACGCAGCCAGAAGAATCTGAATATAAAACATAAGAATCCAAGGCAAACATTTACCTACCGATGTGGAATAAAATTCCTAGATTTACCCACCAGTTGCTCACCACTCACACAGTGAAGATGACTTTTTTTATCTACTCAGCAATCAAACTTTCCAACCGAGCGTGCACACATATAATCACAGAGCCTGAGTGATCCAAACAGGCTTGTTTCTTTGTCATCAGCAGTAACCACATGGACACATTCGAGAGCAGCCAGCGCTTACAGGCAGCAGTTGTGGAGGTTTGAATGGTTTTTTTGTGTGCCGTTATAAACAGGCGCATTATACGGACATATGGACAGATGCAGCAGAGAGTAAAGGCAAAACGGAAAAATGCACACGAGCATTTTCAAGATTACAAAGGAGTGATTTTTTTCCCTTATCAATGGTGTAAAGCATAAACATGAACCCTCACAAATACGCCTGTCAGAATGTGTGTGTGCTTCTAAAAGGGGAAACGGTGCCTTTGCCACTCAGCTGTATCCTGAATGCAAATAAGAACCCCCCCCCTTCCTCTAATAATACTGTCCAACTCAAAAGAATCCCCCTCCTCCTAAAAAAGGAAGCATTTTACAGACAGGAAGAAAAATGTCTCATCCCTCCCTCCTCCTCTTTTGACCTCCATTGTACACTTTCAAATACCTTCCTCTTTCTTCACACTTTGGCTTTAAGCTCTGTGTTTTGTGGCAAGTCAGCCTGTGAATGCATTAATCAGTCTGCTTCACATGTACGATTACAGTCATAACCATCTGGGCGCTGGACTCTGCTGCCTAAAACACAAGATATTTCCACACACTGATAATCCCCCAGCGCTAACAAGTAATGGATATCATCAGCAGGAGATGAAAGCAGCCTTTTCAGATCCCCCAGATTCTAAATTTTGGTCAGCATCAAACAAGAGGCCAAAAATGAGACAGAGGGGGAGCTTTTCTGAAGAAATCGGAGCGACTAGTGCGTTTTTCTCACACGCAGGACACTGTGGGTTGTTAAAAGTCCTATCAGTTTCCAGCTGTGAGGTGTATACAACCCTTTCACCGTCTCCTCCTTTTCTCAACCACTTGAATAAATAGAGGCTGAGAAATGGGCCGGAGGGGAAGAAATAAGGAGAAAAAGAGGGAAGGATTCTTTTTGGTACTTGTTTACCTCATGCAACACATCCTTCAAGTCAGCCTAATTTACGTGGCCTTGGCAGACTTTGCTGAAAAAAACTGCTGGCCAGAAGGAATAAACATGGCTTGCATTGCTTATTTTCATTATAGGGAATTTGTCTCAGGTGATGGGAAATGAGGCTTGAGCTGAAGAAGTCATGCTGAGTGAGTTTTACCATTCCTGCCTGCTCCCATGCTAGACCATTTGGTGTTTTCTTTTTTTATTCATTCGTTTGGCAAGTTGCATAAGGCTGTTTCGTATGCAAGTTTCCTAATTAGAGAATCATGTTTAGTTTAGACACTGACCGTTAGGAACTGTTGAAGTTTAGCCTGTAATCTCAGAGCGACCACCACTTAAAGTTCATCATGCGTCATTTGCATGTGTAGCGACGAGGCAGTGTAATGATATACAGGAGAAGATAGAAATGCAAAGAAGGTCCCCTCTGCTCAGGCAGAATCTTTACACAATAGTGTAATTTCACGCCACGCAAATCTGCAGCTCCTCTGCGGGCCTGCCTTGATTAATTTTCAGAAAGGAGGGGGATTAAACGTGCCAAAGCAGGCATCAAGATAGACAACCAGGACAGACTGAAAAAGCCAGTGCTGCATTTAAATAAACTGATGCTGCTAAAAAGAAAAGAAAAAAAGGTAAATTTGGCCAGTTTAGCTCAGTTACTGTCTTCCTGAAGTGCTTACATGAGATGCTAGTAATGATACTTTGCATGTAGTTTGGCATCTTAAAAATGCAGATTATGCAAGAGTTTCTTCCCAGAAGCTCTCCTGATGAATGAAAACATTTGGCACTCCAGACGCCCCTAAAGCTGATCTCGTTTCACAAGTCATCATGAAGATAGCAATAATTCAGCTCCTTGTAAGGAAAGGAGTGTTATCCTTGTTTTTTGCAGAGTGCTTTCACTAACATGGACATTCTCTCCATGGAGGCTGTGATTTGATGGAGATCAATGTAAGCAGTCGTCTGTAGTCCGTTAACATCTAGTCCAGCAGCTGATGACAGTATGAGGAGGTGTGAGGCTGACAGACCCCACATTCCCGACATTCTGGCTGCACCCAGAAATGACTGTTTCTCCTCAAACGTGCAACTTCAAGGTGAAGGCGAAGCCTCAGGCTACGTCCACACCGGGCTAAAACTAGTCTGAGAAATCGGAAATCAGAAAAAGTGCAAAACATGAAAACCTTTCGGCCCTGATTCTTTCATTTCTTTTGCACTGCTTTGTTAGAATTCCGGCTCTGATCTTTATATTTCTTAGTTTTCTGAGCATTCTGCTTTTCATGGACTGTGTTGATTTACTTCCTCCAGCAGTACTTTTATTTTTTGTCAGAGAATGTTTAAAGTTTATTTTCTGCCCGCCTCTTACCTGTGAGCCCTGCACTTGAGTTTGAAAACAGGCTCCTCTGTTATCTTGTAATCGTAACATTGCACATCCAATTCCTTATCACGACGTCACTTCAAGCAAACAGTCGGGTGGATAATAGGATCTGGCAGGTAGATTTCTGCTTCTCAAACTAGCGTTCCCCCAGGAACAGCCAGCGCACTACTTAACATTCACCCATCTATGCCAACACAGAGACCGTTATCAGTCCAGCATCCCACTGGATTGGTAAACTGACCATGGTATTTGTTCATTCACATGAGGGGGATGAGAATTCTACTGAAACTTAACTCTACTATATGAAAATATACTGTTAGGTATATCTATGTTTGCATGTATGAGAGCATAGACATTCAGAGCTGTTTGTATCTGTTCACACCATACACTGTCTCCAGTTTATATCCCGTGTCAAGTTTTAAATGACAGTCTAAGTACCCTGAGGACAGTCATTGGCAGTTTATCATTAATGCTGAACAACATTATAAGTTTGCATTGCATTTAATTTTCTTTTGTTGAATTAAGTAAGGTGTCATGATGGCCCATAATTTTTGGGGAGCCAGCCCAACAACTGGTAGTGCAGCAGAGAAAACAAATTAAATACACTAAATAGCCATTTGGCCAGTTACTGTGCAAAATTATGAATGAATTATGAATTACATTTTTGTAAACAGTATCATTTAAATGATAGCAGGATATATTGAACCCAGGAACTTGATGATGGTATATCTAGTGGGCTAAAGCGATCTTGGGCAGGGAAAGAGAATGTTCCAGCCAAGGAGCTTTCAGTGTTTCTCTATCCTGGTCCTCAGGGTCCCCCTATCCTGCATGTTTTAGATGTTTTCAACTCCAACATGCCTGGTTAAGATTAATTGAACGACTAGTCAAGTTCTTTGTAAGCCTGCTAATGAGCCGTTCATTTCAGTCAGGTGTGTTAGAGTATAGAAACATCTAAAACATGCAGGGCCGGGGTCACCAAAGACCAGGATTAAGAAACACTGTCTTAACTGGGCCGCAAACAACTGCTGAAATAAAGTGGAATGAAGATTTTTTTAGATCATATAATTCTTTTTTTTTCTAAGAAATTGTGGATACAGACAGCCAGACAGTGGGGATGACTTTTATAGGTCGTCAAATAAGCTGACTAAGTTGACTTAGCAGTGAATCCGAGTCCGATGCTTGAGGATCAATGTCCTAAAAGTTTTAGGTGTTTCCCTGTTTCAACATACCTGACTCAAATAAATGAGTCATTAACGGTTTCAGGCATGAGCAGAACTTGACAACAAGCTCTTACTGAGATCAAAATAATCTGAAGCAGGCATGCTGAAAACCTGTAGACCATGGCCCTCGGGGACCAGAGTTGGTTATCACTGACATACAGTCATTGAAGTTACATCTTTGAAGAAAAAAATCCATTATTTTCATAGAAATCAAGGGTAAAAACCTTTTTTTTTTTAAAGAGGACACTAGATCTTGCCAAAAAAATCCCATTTCATCTTACACTTATCAAGTCTTCCCTGACAGCTATCCAATGAGGGTTCTGTCCCAGACACATTCATCATGTGGATCACCACCAGGAGTCCACTTCTCAGAAGAGGCTTGGCAAAAGCTGTATCTTTCGATGGGTCCAAAGGAGCAATTTAACCTCGCAGTTAATGTCAGCCCAGTCAAAGTCAAAAAAGACACAGAGAAATGAAAAGTACCAGAACCATCAATAAAGTAAGTCCTGCTACCTGGTGTTGCAAATGACATCACAGAGTCCTCTGCCCCTACCCCCACTTTAGCCCATCCTTCACCATCTCCACCCCTCTTAGAGACAGAACCCCCCGTCCCCCCTGTTAGCGAAACAGACACATCCATTAACAGCTTTAAATCTCTCACTGTTAGATGAAATGGCTTTTAATTTGGCCAATTAACAAGCAAGTTAATTAATCAGCAGAGTAAGTGGTTTATGGAATTCATGAGAGCAGGGAAAGTGTGGGACCATCAGCAGTCCCACAATCCACTTAGGATGCCCCACAGGGGTGTAATTATCAAAACCACATGTAAACAAATGCCCACAGATTCAGATGGAAACTTCTGTCCAATCATCGGAGATCAAAGATCTGAACAGATGATCAATGCAAGCCGAAGCCAGCAGGAAGAGGACAAGCAGAGGACGGTAACTGAGAAGCGTTACGTCCTTGGCTACTGATGTATACAGGCACTCGGCAGATGAGGGATATTATAATTTGATTCATGTTCGCCCACAAGCAGAGAGGGCTGCGAGATCAGCATACTGTTAATAAGGAGCAGCCTGGTGGTGTATTAGAAAGGCAAATGGCTATTGCTGGTCTGGTCTGGATTCTTACTGAAGCAAATTGGGCTGGAAAGGCTGTTAGACTCCAAACAGAAGTCATGTTGTTACAAACAGAGGGGTCGGGAGGTTGTACGGGGAGAAGTACTTAGCATTTTCAGCTTAAATTAAAGAGAAAAAATCAATGAGAGCAGTCAACTAAAACAGTCATTTAATCTCATTTTCATTCCAAATCTCATCTTAAAACAGACTGAAACACAAGATGTGACCTTTTGTTTCATGTCTGCCTCACTGTTGTAGCCTGAGTTTGATACTTCAGCCCCATTTCAGACTAACATACAAATAAGTTCCTCTCATGTCAAAATGTTTGGTCAGATTGTGCCAATTTTATGCCAAAGTCTTAGAAGTTTGCCAGATTTTTAAAAGGTTTTCTGCTTGTCTTCAGCACTTGATACTGTAACACAGCATACACAATGTGAATTACCCTGCATATGTCTTCACTTCACTTCACACATTAATAACATTCAAATATTTAAAAAATTAAAAAAAAAAAAAAATAAAGACAAAGCAAACGGTACAAAACAAAATGTTAGAAACATTTGAATTATTTTGTCTTTTGTGTTTACTCATTGCAGATATCTAAGACCTTGCGGTAAAATGTGCTACCAAAATAAAGTATATATAAAGATTGGTATAAGATTATGCTTTTCAGCTTTTTTCAACGAAATATATGTAAGAGTGTCGTTGGTTTTATCTGCTGGCAATTCATAAGGGATGTGTGATACATGAGATCATACTGCTGCACCTCCTCACTTCTGTTGCATGAGGCATTCCCTCTTTACCATCTGTGGTGTGACCAGCTTCAAACAACCTCTGAAACTGTACCAATGTGGTTCCGTGATAAAAGAAACCAAAAACATGTTCTGTTTTTTTTTTAAATCTTTTTAAAAAGTCCCACTTGTGACAGACAATTTGAGTTCGTATAAATGTATGAGTGTATAATATGATCATTTTAAAAAGAATCGAGAGCTTTAATGTTTTATAATAGAATTTGAATTTTAATCCCCAATAACTCCGTTTTTTCCTCATACGATCAGACTTTTCTTTTATTACCTCCCCATTGATCAAATTGGATTATTTGTGAATTAATTGCCCTTAATAAAAGAGTTTCTCCTAAACATGCATGACCAACACAATATTGTTTTTCAGATTGTTAGATAATCAATGATCTCAGTCATGCATATATATGTTAGCTGTTTTAGTGATGCTAGATTTTCTTTTTTTTAACTATGAGTCAGATAAATGTAGTTAGGGAGCGCTGCATAACACCTTCAGTTCTAAACATTGTAAAGGTGTGGTTTAGTTTTGTGCATGGCTATCCCTTAAAAAATACTAAAACCTTAAAACCTGGTGATCTTAGAAACAAGTGAAAACATCTGCAACTTTGGAAAGATTTTTTTTTTTTTACATATTTTCCAGAGCAATAAGTTCTTATGTTTTATGGACTTTGGCCTTGCTGTAAGATAATGGCACTCTTTTATCTTGTATTTTACAGGAGAAACTGCAGTTTAAAGACATATTTTTATTGATACCGACATAATCTCCGAGCATAAATGTACATTATTTATCGAAATGGGCATTTTATCTGTTTGAACTAAAGTTTATTGTCCGGTATTGTTTATACGTTCACTGAATGAACTACACCTTTATCTGAAGCCCAGCCGACGTGTCATTAATATCTATAAATGTCAGGGTCTTTAGTCATTAGACATTGTATCTCTATTCTCCAGTGAAAAAGCAAAATGAGACGTGGACAAAGCTGCTGTTTTTGTCTTGTGTGGGCCAAGATAAAGCAGCCAGTGAAAAGGTTGCCATCCATCTTCATCCTGCCTGGCATGTGCTTTAGTTACTTCCGCCCTCAATGTAGCCTGTGTCTTTTCTGCTCTCCTTCCATGTGTGAGTTTGTCAGAGTGTGTTGTGGTTAGTAGCGCGGGGGTTAATGAAGTGCATCCACCTTTCGTCCTCTCCAAAATGAAGGAGACTTCATTAAAACAGTGTACTGACTCAGTGTAACTCTATCCTGGTAATACAAGCATGCATGCATTTTGTAAAATGACTCAGACGCCTGCACGTGTCTACATTTAATAATTCCTGGGGGAAAAACTGATACCAAATATTGTTCTTTTTCAGGCCTGATGTTTTTTTCTGATCTTCCTTAGATTTAAACTCCTCTGATATTTCTTACATGGAACAAAAAATAAAGAAACAGAGAATCATCCTGTTTTTATGACCATTGTCTACACTTTCACTGAACTCTTAACAGGTCAGTCAGGCCACATCGATGTGAAATATGGACAACTGTCAGAGTCTTAGAAGGAAAACAGAATTCTTAGCATTGATGTCAGCATCATGTACTGACATCCTGTATTTTTTTTCCTCTCCCTCATCACTCTTTTCTCTCTTCCTGTCCTTTTCACTCCCTCCACCCCTTCCTCTTTTCCTCTGCATCCTTTCATCTCAACCTCCCACGCGTTTCAGGTCACCGGGGATGCAATCGTCTTAAGTGTTCTGGCTGACAATGAGTGCTGATGAGAAACCTTTCTGGGAGTGTTGGCTGGCTAGAGTAAGCTCCTGAGCCAACCTGCACTGCATACAAAGCAGGAAGCTCATCAGGGCCTTCACTTTTCCCTCCTTCTTATTCAGGAAGTTTCTACCTAGTCATAAATCCCCACACAAGAAAAAGAAAACTCACTTCAGAGAAAAACAAAGGAAGAGACTATCTGTTTGCATTGAACTGGTGCATGTTCTGATTTTATATTCTCACTGATGCAAAAAATCATAGATGTTATTCATTAATTTCTGATATAAATGATAAAAAAGAACAAGAAGTACGCTTACACCAGCTTTATGTCAGTGTCAAAGTCACTCTAATCTCTTTAGATCCACCTTTGTAGAGGACAAGCTAACGTGTGATAGAAAGTATCAGCCACAAAGGTGCTGATTCAGTGCACTTCTCCCATAATCCCCTCACCTGTGGGGAAACTGATTCAGCTTTTTCATCTAAAACTAAAGACAACAGAGGCTGGAGGAGAAACTGCGAAGCCAAATCTGAGAAGGGAAAGGAACTTTCCTCAAGCAGCAGGTGAGCACTTTAGCTCCCAGATGACTGATCTGTTTGATTTCACATCAGCAGCGTTCATTCATCCATCCAAACCAGCTGTCTAAATTGCAAAGTACTGTAAGATGGAATCCATGTCTCCCAGACAAGTCTCTGCACAGCCTCTATCTGCTACACTTATGAAACCTGCAAGAACAACACATGAATAATCACTCCACTGACAACTGTGGCTGACGGAGGACGTGACACACTCAGAATTAATAACACACATGACAGATTTACGGCTGCAACTTGATGAACTTTGATTACATGATACAAATGTCAGTAAATCAATCTTGGTGAGGTTTAGTCTTTTTCTGACACGTGTCATAATGCAAGCATTAAATGCCAGGGAACAAATTGAAGACAGGAGTAACTTATTCATGCTTTTTCACTGGTATGCTGTTATTACTGGGTGATTACAGCATTAATATCCATGTAATTTACAAACTTCAAGTAACTTCATGTACACGAGGCTAAGTATTAACGCAACCAGAGCGCTGTCATTTCACATATTGGAAAAGAGATGTTTTCTCTAATCCATGAGTTTAGTAATGATGAACAGCATGACTGAAATTGCATATGTTTGAGATAAGGAGCTAAGAAAATATGAAAAGAGGCCCTCAGTTACTCCATGGGTCATGAATTTCATTATTAACTGTACTTATTTTGATCCAAATTGGATCGGTTTTGGTGCCACACTGAAACTGCCCAGAAGCATCAACAGTTCAATAAATGATAAGGTCTGAATTAAAGCAGCAAAATCTGCTGATAAAAACTAAGATTTAGTTTTTCTTTTTAGATTCTATTCATTTGTTTAATTTATGTTTTCATTTATGAGAACAAAAGCCAACATGGATAATGGAAGTCCATGTGAATCCGAATGGTTACATGTGCTAAAAAGAACCTGAATTCACTGCACAGATGTTATTTTTAAAGCACTACATATGTTTCCAACCCTAAAACTCTACTTCTGACTAGTTTTGATGGTACACTGACATTCATTATGCACATTCCTGGAGCCGTCGATGCCCTTCGGCATCCCAAGGCTGAGAAAATCGCACTTCCCAACTTCTTTTGACTGGCTGCTTTGTTTTTTTCTTTAAAACGCCGCGTCACATGCCAGTGACTGTATATCAACACACTGGCTGTTTTGAACGGGTATGATGGCTGATTCAGCAAAGAAACCCAAGAGGACATTATTGGAGGCAGCGAGGAGTCAAAAGAGCGAAAGTGGCAGAGCAAGAGATTTGACAAGAGTCGACATCGGAATGACTTTTACTGTGTAGAGAGAACTCAGGGAAGGGACAGGATGGAAGACGGATGCCAAATTAATCTTGGTTATGCAGCACCGAAGTGCGAAAATCTAATAAAGTTCAGTGGTGCCTCTTTAAGTTACTTTAATATATGTGAATGGGAGAAGCCTTATGGGAATGAATGCTGTATTAATATGCACGTACACTTCACCCGTTTTTACAAAACAATTCAGATTTAGATTCACCCTGGAGCCTTTGTATAACACCTAGGCCCTTCAAAATCTAGTTGACGGTATACATGCAGGACTTCTATGGCTAGGTGTGTTAATTTGGCTTTGATAACATCGATTCTGTACAAATCTGGTTTGACAAAAACAATTACATGCATTTTAAAAGTCCGATTTTGGTCTGATAAGAACAATAGTAGTTTTTTCCCACTATTATGTAAACATGCTCGATGATATCTGAAACTAATGGACTTTGGGAGAGAAACCTAGCTACTTAGCTTAAAGTGCCTCAAAAGAATGAAGCTACAACCTTTTCATAGCTGGTGATTAAAAGTAAAAAACAAACGGTGGAGTTCTCTTCACAAACTGTTCCACATTAAGCGAGACAATGCAAGAGGACACTGTGGAGATATAAAAACTGTTTAAGCAAGAAATGATGGGAATCTATAGTTGCATGAAACAAGTATTGCTGTGGATTATCATGCCTTTCTTTCAGGAGCTCTTGCTATTCAGAATCACATATTCCTTAACAAAGGCAACATGAAAGTTGTGGAAAACTACAGGCTTTTCCATTAAATTTCTCATTTCATCACATACACGCTTCCCTGAATCAGTCTCAATTTGAGAGGCTGTAAATGGTTTTGCAGACAAACCGAACACAGTATAATAACTGAATCTACATTGATTTTAACCAATTGAGAGCTTATACAAAGGCAAGTTAATGATTTCATGCTCTCTCTAATATGGCCGATTTCCTTTAAATAGTTTATTTTATGTAAACTGTCTGAAGCCTCTTTAAACCACAAAGCTCATTTAGACTTTCTATCCTAAAGTGTAATGACTTTTTATCCATGGAAAAACCTATAGCTGATAAAATAAAGCAAGCCTTTTGAGTCCAGAGCAGACCGCTCTATTAGCGAACATGACCAGCTCCTTGTATAATAGACCGAGAGAGGTATATATCATCAGTCTAATTGGCTCTGATTGGATTTAATAACGTCACAGAACAGTCACATCACGAACCACTAATTAAATGCCATAATCAACGTGCTGCCTCGTAAACTGAGCTTCTGATGCGGTGTTAGACAGCCGTGCCCGGGGGGTTAGAGAGAGGAGGGTGTGTTCACAAGTATTTATGTGGCAGTGTCTGCATTTGTGGGTCCATCCCTTGACACTACCATCAAGGGCTGGAGCAGGTGTGCAGACAGGCTCTATTTGATCTAGTTCTATGGATCCACAGAGCCTGACAGCCAGGAGACTTCATGAGAGGAAATGTTCTGTGAGTGGTGCAAATGCTCCAGGGAGTGATGAGCTTTGAGCTGCACAAAGGGTAAACCTTCTCCCCCTGACCAACAGTCCAAATCAAAGTAATATTTCTTTAAAAAGTGGATTAATTGCATCTAGTCACAATTTTTGTATGTCACAAACATCTTTAGGAAAATAGCTCCAACTAGGCTCTTAAAAGCAATGCTCAGCCAAAAAGATCAGAGCTGGCCTCAGGCTTAAGTGTTTTGCAGGCACTCAGACAAACCACAGCTTTATTTAACATCCATTAGCTTCCCAATTTACCAGTCAGCAACAGCCGGCCCAGGAATAGCAGATCCACTTGTCTCTGCTGACAACACTTCCAGCTGTTTAAAAACCAGGGGAGTGAGAGAGAAACAAGACATGAGAGAGGAGAGCTTCCAGAAGCATTTTCCATCTGGATTTTTATCAAGGTTCATTTCTCCAGTGTCACTCTACAAGATCTCCAATGTCCTTCAGGATGAGGGATGAGATATGATGCAGTATCCACCAGTACTGAATGGTGCAAGTTACTTTGCATGTTGACATCTGTAACTTTTGAAATGCTGTGCTCGACATGACTGTTAGAAAGGAGCCTGTCGCCTTCAGAGCAGCAACAACACATGAGCAAGATGTACTTTGATTTATCCTTATAATTTAGCATCTAATTTAATGTTTTAACATGGGCTGTTACAAAGATCTCAAATTTGTAACACCATGGTATCGATAGGACAAATTCAGTGGTGTGCAGAGAAGGTGAAGAGCTGTTGGTGGTTGGGGGCAGTGTTGAGCAGTATAGCTTCCATGTGAGCAGCAAAAGAAACAAAGAAGAAGAAGCTGCAACGTATTCATTGGCTGCACAGACCACCGCTATCGACTGCACTGCCTCTTTTCATGTCTCTTTATGAGAAATATCATGATCTCGTCCACCGTCACCATGTTTGTTACCGTTTGAAACTGACTTGGAACTTGAAGCGGAACTCTGAACACGGCACTGCCCTCTAGTGGATGTACTGTCTAATTGGGTTGGGTGGTAATAAGGTATACCATGGGGTTTTAAAAATAGCAACGGTATCAGTTTCAATACCGTCAGTAAAAAAAATGCAATGCACTTATATAGGAGATAAGGATTAAATATTAAAAATATTAAACATATTTGCATTGAATTTATTTAATTGCTTGTCTATCATAGTTGTTATTGACATAACAAATATAAACGCACCTTCTTTTGACAACGTTTGTGTAAACAACAGTTGTGATTTTAACATTCAAACAAATGATCCGTTTTTATGTAAAGATTTTGTTGCAGAAGTTCAATCATCACCACCCACCACTCATGAAAAATATTTTAAATCAGACTGATGCATATCTGCAATTCTGCAGCTTTTAGCTGTTGTCATCCAAGAAGCAGCCATTTGTGCATATCTGAGCCAGTTAACGCCTGCCTTTCAGAAGCGCTAAATATAGACAGAAAAACAGCCAGCGTAATCAGTTCCACGTTTCGTAAAAAAACGTTGCGCATGCAAAGTTGATTTATTTGTATCTACTCCTCCCAGTATTTTGCGCATTCTGGCAGAAATGCCTAGATTGCATATTCATTCAAAAGCCAAGCGGCAACCTCAGGCTAAGAAATGAGAAGTCTATGCAGAAGTGCCAAAAATTGCAGTTCCCCCCTCCTCCACTAGGTGCTGGCACCAAAACAGAGCAAATCCCCATAGACTCCCATGTTAAAAAGGCCAACTTCATTGCAGAATTAAACATGTTTACAGCCCGTTACAAAAAAAAACATTTTAGGCTTAATAGGTCAGGTTTACCTTCGTGACAACTGTGGGGGAGTGAATTTATTTATAACTCATCTGTTTAGACGTTATTTAATCTTAAAATTCTTCATAATTAGGGGCGTGTCCTTTTCATTAACAGGTGGCAGAGATCTGGCAAAAGGAGGCAGCGAGTAGCACAGCCGCGGTTTTTAACCAGCTAACCGGGGCATGAGCCTTAGCTTTAGTCCGCCTACCTTTGTTAGCTGGTTAGCTCCTGTTAGCTCCGGGCTTTGTTAGTTTGTAGCTACACACGGCTCAGAGTTTGATGGGTGTCAATCATCCATCCCCACGCTCACAGCCCTCCTCTCAGCGCTATCTCCTTGCCCATTTTTGTATTTTCCGGGAGTGACGAGACTCGTGATGCTGCTAAGATGGCCAAGGTTGGACCCTCTTGGGCTCTCAACGAGCCTCTTTTCAGCTCTTCAGAAACCTACGGCTCAAGTGGTCTTAAGGTTCGTCCATTTCTTCTACAGTCACTGCCAAAAGTGCAAAATGCATTGCGGCGCTATTTTGACGGTTTTATGGGGCGCACTTCTCTTTGCGACAGGTTAATAAATCAGCTGCAGCATGTTTTTTGCGCCCGTTATCAAGTTTGCGTGTGTTTTAAGAGGCGCAATCCTTTGATAAATCAGGCCCCTAATGTTCCATTTAAGGTTTTAAATATGATTCAGCTTGTATGTTGTGCCATTAAAAGGCCCATCATAGACATTACAGACATTGGTGAGGAACCCATTAGGGAAGCAAACAAAATATTTATAATACTTTAATATAGAAACCAAAAAACTTTTCAAAAATGTTTTTTTTCTTCCCCTAATATCATTAATTTAAAGAAAAAGAGTGAAAAGTTAATGCAGAATAAACCTGCAGAGCTTAATCAGATTAGCCTGGTCTTTGGCGGAGGGAGCAGCCTCCATTGCTTCTGTTGTTATAGGAAACATGTACATGTTTGGAAATAGCACAGTCTGCAGGCCACTTCACAAGAACTGTAAATACATTTGTCAGCCCTGCTTATCGCATGGGAATGAGGACTTTACTTCAGAATCTGCTCCACACAAATAATTCAATTAGTAACGACAGAAGGCAGAGGAGGGCTGTGGGAGGATGGATGGGGCGTGTGTTTGTGTGTGCGCAATTTGGGTGAGGGTATTACCCCAAAGAACTCTGAACACACATACACATACACAGGCCAGTAAGCCTGTGTGCCCCAGAATTTTTGGGCATGCTTCCAGTTTTACATCAGCGACTAACCCCCATCTGCCCGGCAATCTAAGGGCCCAACAATGGCCACCTATGTTCCCACAGAGAGAACAAGGGATGCCGCCAGGGCCCTGCTTTCCAGACAAACACGTACACACAACAGCTTGGCTGGCATGGCAGGGTCCACATGGAGAGCTGTGCTTGCATGTGTTTGTGCACGCATGCATCACGTCTCCCAATATGACGTTACTTGGCAAAAAAAAAGAAAATGAGAAAAACAGAGAAAAGGCTAACACACACCTCCCTCCACACCCCATCTTTCACGAGGTGAGATCTTTTTTATAGACCGGCCACAAAAAGAACACAGACAGCAACGTCATTGTAAACAAGGCTGATGTTTTGTGTGCAGCTGCAGAGAGCAGGATGATTAGGTTCTCCGTTTTCACTCACGTCTTTAACTCAACAGCAGACATAAAGAAAGTAAAAAAGAGACTTTAAGAAAGAGGAGAAGTGGAATTCAGGGCAGAATAGTTCTGCAGCAGCCATCTGTTTAAAGCATTTTGTGAGTTGAAGGGGTTAGGTTACACACTAAATGTCTGCAGGGGGGGACAATGGCGAGATTACAACCCATCGATCTAGTAAGACAGAGACCGACAGGCTTCACTGAGGAGCTGCCAGCATGGAAATGAAACCAGGATATAGTAAAAATCCCTGTGATGAACAACATCTAACTGTTACATGATTCTTCCAGAATTTTTTGTTTCCCTCCAGGGTCCTCCAGGGAGCTTAGGGGTCAGAGCCCGTCACAGATCAGCAGGGAGGATGGCGTCTCACTCAAGGACACTTCAGTTGCCAAGAAGATTTAAACCTTGGACATCTTTCCAAGATGTCATGTCACTAAGTATTTCAACACAACCAAAGGGTCTCAACAACCAACTATTTACTATCTGCTGACAATGATGACAGACAAAAAGATGGAGACAGGCCGTATGACGACCTACTCAGAGTTTGTGGTGCAATGTTTTATTACCAGTTGTCTAGATTCACATGGTCAGCAATTTATGGGGAAGCTTCAACCTACTGTTGAATAAGGTTGATTTAAGGATGTTAAAGCATATAAAGATTTAATGGCTGACAATAATTTAAAGTTTCAAATTAGAAAAAAAGGGGGCAATCAAGACAAATAAATTGGTGGACTCAGGATAGGATCTTTGTGTTTTTGGAGATAATGTGGTCTGTTTGCTTCGTTAGGCTGAGATCTTCAACTTTACTGAGGTGATTCGCAGCCAAATATGCAGTCACTGGGATGACAGTCCGGACCTTCAAATCTGAAACCAGGATCCTCAGCTGGAAAAGGTTTAGTAATGAGGTTTCACAATTGCTTACAAGTGTGGGAAGAATGTAGTGGGAGATCAGCAAGCAGATAGGTGCTGTGGACGCCTCAACGATCTGTCCCGGTGGCAAATGAACTGAGTTGAAAGGCGATGTTTTTCGACTTACAAGTTTATCTCTCCGCTTACCTTCACCATTGGGTTGTGACCAAAAGAATAAGATTGCGGTTCGAAGCAGCCAAAATAAGTTTTCAGGGCCAGGAGCCAGAGAAGATGGCTTGGGTGTCTGGTTAGAATGCCTCATGGACACCTCTTTGGTGAGGTGTTCTGGGCATGTCCCACCAATAAGCTTACAGAGTAAGCGTAGAGAAAGACCTAGGACACGCTGGAGGGACTGTGTCTTTCAGTTGGCATGAAAACTTGGGATTCCCAGGGAAGAAATGACCGGGAAAACAGAAGTCTGGGCTTCTCTGCTTATGCTGCTGCCTCTGAGACCTGCTTTTGGGTGGATGGATGGATGGATGGATGGATGGATGGATGGATGGATGGATGGATGGATGGATGGATGGATGGATGGAT
>JBBBVU010000014.1:22330409-22344967 GCA_037177055.1 Atherinosoma microstoma | reverse complement strand
ATGGATGGATGGATGGATGGATGGATGGATGGATGGATGGATGGATGGATGGATGGATGGATGGATGGATGGATGACTTGTCTTTAAAATCATCCGAAGTCAAAACTTTAAACTGAACTTTTGCCTTCACCAACACAAAATCTGACACACTCCTATTCGACGGCTTTGCAATAAATTCTTATTTGTAAGGTTTGTATTTTGTCTTTATTGACTTTATCAAAGAGGTGACATTATTAAGGACCACCTCATCAGCTTCGTAAAAGAGCCATTTTGACAGAGCTGCTATTGTCACTTGCTCACACATGTTCCTAATAAAGTGAGAGGTGATTGTACAAGACAGCTTCCTCTTCATTTTCAAACATGTGGATACATTTATACCATATAACCATATATAACACAAATGTGTTTTGACATTCATCATGCATTATTAATAGCTTTCTCTACACTGCTGCAATAAAACTTATCCTGAATAAATGGGGGAAAAATGACACTAACAGCTCCTGCAACAAGAAAATGTGTCACGGGTGATTTCCTTTAAATCAGATACAATTTCTATCCTACTGTCTTGTTGTTTCCAGGCAAAATATTAGCTCAAATTTATTGTTTCATAGAGTTGAAGTTGATGGAAATGCCTTAATTTTGATGTTTGTTTTGCATTAACCATAGTATTGGACACCATATGCATAATTTGAGAGTTATAAAAACAAGACAATAAGCACAACTACATAAACTCTAACCAAAAAACATTTGGAAATGGTGGGAATTAGCAATTGAAATGATGAGGGGGGGTAAACTGTAGCCAGAAAGTAGAAATATATGTCTCTCTCATGTTTATTTTGGTTTTATTGAAATCAGCTGTTTAAAATTGTACAGTAGAATAGCACCATCGTATTCTCTCTTATTATCTCAGTTGTAGAGCACTGCAGCTCTTTGAAGGCTACAATGATGCCAAGATGTGGCAGGTGTCAGGATCCAGGCAAGTCTCAAAGATTCTTAAAGTGCAAATGCCCCAGCATCAGCTTAAAACCTCGATAACCTTCCACCAAAGGTGGTACCAAATGAAGCCTTTTAGACAAGAGGTCTTTTATGGTCAGCACACCGTGCACATCTTCACCACCACAACCATCTGCACATACTGACTGTGTAAATAAGCAAAGTCTGGAAATAAAACCCAGTGACAGCTCTTACCCAATCATTCCACTCTATGTGCTCATTATGAACAAATTATGTTCACTTCATTTTAATATGGCAGCCTAGGGTGGATATCATCATGATACCACCAACTGTTGCAGTCATTCTGGCAAGGACTGAATCAGTCTGATTGGGTACTGTCAACACAGACACTGCAGAGACACTTGTGCCTAATGCTGAATGATGGATGGACCGCTGCAGCTAGAAAACTGTGTTAGAGATTGCTCTGGAACCACAAAGACTTCCTGGCAGATTAGCACATTGATTTCATTCTTTTTTGTATTTTTTGTCATAATTCACCAATGGATCTGTTTTAATCCATCAGCATTCATGGGGTGCTTTATGGTATTTATGGTTCACTTGTGCACATTTCCAGAATGGCTGAAGAAGCATGCTCATATCTTTTATGCTCTTACTTATTTATTGATCATACACAGTTTTATGAATGAAGCTCCTGATGCAGAAAATGTCATAGGATCACCAAAGTGAGCAGTTGTTTCTGAGGGAGATATTTTTTGGGGGGGGCATCAAATTTAATGGTAAACCATGCCAAGTCATATGGGACGACATACCAAATGCTTAAAACTGCATACTACACTCGCTGTCTCGCTATTTTGGTAAAAATTCAGCACAAAGGATACAAAAAAAAACACAGATGTGGGTTCTGGTTTGGAAAACTTCTTCTGGATTCAACCAGTTCATTGGTTTATTTTCACTAGTTAAATGTGACAGCAACAAAAACTTTAGCTTAAAGTACTTCTAAAGTAGTACACTGGCCAAATGACAGAAGGATGCTGCAGGCATGACTAAAAGGTCAATTTAAAATAAAAAACGTGAACTATGCTGAGAATTGGACAAAAAGAGCAGCTTATACCCTAACTGCTGGATTACACCAGATACATGTACAGGTGGAGAGATGAAGACAATAAAAGAGACTCTGAGACTAAAATCCATGTCCAACTGATTAGTTGGGAAGCTCCGTACCCATTAAGCAAATGATTATTGCCTGCTCATTATTAGGCTATTATAGCGTCATTAAAATGACATTAGGAGCCCATTTTGCGTCGGGTGCAATAAGACACAAAAGAATCAGAGTCGCACTGCAGAAAATTCTGTCAACCGCATTCACTGGATCCACAGAAATAGCATTTACACACAAGCTCACACAATCAGAGATGGAAAAGGGAAAAAGAGAGAGAGAGAGGAATGTCAGCGCAGGCTGTCACAGGAACAACTTCAAACTTGTATAAACTTGTCTCATCTTCTCTCTATAGGTGTCTGCCTCTTCGAGCTGCACCATTCCTAACTGACATGTCAACTCTTTGCTTAAGATTTGCCTTTCTTTCTCTTTTCTCCTATGACACACACACTTCAACAGCTTTGAAGTCTGGGCAGAACATCGTTTTCTCGTTTAGCTGTGAACCGAGGAAGGGGCTATGGGAAAATACCATTGGAGTCCCATGTCGGAAGTCGCCCATGCTGTGAGAGGTTCTGTGTGAGTGTGTGTGTCTCAGGAGGGCCAGTCATTATGGGTGAATGGGTAGGATGGGACGAAAGCTGTCACGTGGAGGGGCTCGAGTTGCACACAAACTTTCGCACAGAGACCCACACACATACCATAAAATAGGTGGGTGTCCCAGTGCCCGTCGCTGTGTGGGATCCCTGCAGCACACTGGTACAGAAGCATGGAGCATTTTACGCACATGCATGCACACAGAAAATCATCCTGCTGGTGCGACCGTGTGCAGGGATCAACACGGTTTTCATAAGCACTTTGCTTCGGAATATACCGACGCGTGATAGCGACAGTTTTGTAATGATTTCAAGCGTTAGAAAGCACTGTTTAGAAAGGAATGGGATATGCTGGGCTATAATTTTGCGAGTCACGATAAGTGTACAGTCATTTTGTCTGGGCGGACCATCTACTTCCGAAAATGCTCTTTGCATGCCAAAGAAGAGGCAGACATGGCGGTAAACCAAGACACGGTGACAAATAGAGAGATTAGGGATTCTTAGCAGAAAGAGGCCATTTGAAGCCAATTTAGCAAAAACAACTTTTATGATCAGCATTTAAAACAAATGTGCAAATATTGGTGTGCTTGCTGTGAACGCCATTTGCAAACTACCATATTTCTGTGGCCATGTGCCTATCAGCTTCTCATAGTCAGATAAGTCAGCATGAAATGTGGCTGAGAAGTAGCATATACTCAAGATATAATGGAGTTTGGCAGAAATCAAAAGAAATAAGGAATAAATCAAATTACTTTTCCCTTATTCATATAGTACAAAGACAGTGAAAAGTTTGGATGCAAACTTTTTGTATGTGTTTTTTTTTTCTTCTTAAATATGAATACTTTTCTGAGATGTTAGTCATATTCATTTAATGGTTTTTAAAAAAAATAAGCTGAAACTCAGAGTAATTACAGAGTCGAGAAGTATCCTTCAAAGAGCTGCAGAGATATTTCATCAGCACAAATGCTTTATTCCACGTTTGTGCTGATGAACTCTTCACTTACCAGCTCCAAATTTAACATGTCTGGCTGACCAGCTGTGCACTGACTAATTGCTGATTTCCCTTACAAGTCTTTAAGTGACATGAGCAATTAATCGGAGTTCATCAAGTTAATGGTATGCTAATCAAAAACAGCTTTCAGTTTCCTGTGCAATTAGCACCCAATTCAGTCAGAAACTACTCCAAAGTTGATGATGAAATATGTGCATGCCTTTTTTAACAACACATGGAAGCATTTTCCTGAACTGATGCAACTTCTGGCACAGCAGCCTCTAAAACTGTTCACAAATCAATGTTGAAAATGGAAATATGAGCAGATTCATTGATTCATTGGCATTAATACCATTTAAATGGCAGAGGACAAGGGGCACGCCATGAGAAAATATAATGTAGATTTTCTGCAGCATCAGGCTATGTGGTCATGTGGAAATTTTTACTCTTTGATGTGATGCAGATATTTGCCTGTAAAGCCCACCAACATTCCAGGGATCCCCAACTCCAGTCCTCAAGGCCCACTTCCCTGCAGGTTTTAGATGTTTCCTTGCTGTAACACCCCTGACTGAAATTAATGGGTCAACAGCTGACTTGTGCAGAGATCCATTTAATTTGAATCAGGCGTGTTGCAGCAGGAAAATATCTCAAACCTGGAGGACAGTGGGCCTTGAGGACTCATCTTAAGCTACACCTATAGTACAACACGGGGAAGTAAATTTGGATGTGCTTTGTACAATTTTGTAGGTAGAGGTCAGTTAAAGTTTCATGCATCTATATTACATATTTAGATTACATATTTAGACAGCTAAAATGTAAGATTTATGTTCCTGCAGGAGAGTGATGCTGCGACACGAACAGGGCTTGAACAAAGTCAAATCTTGTCTTGGATCGAAGACAAGATTCGATGCAGGCTGTTGGTTTCTTTAGCTAGGCTGTTTGTTATTAATTGGCTTATATGAATCAATGTATCACAATCAGATTGGATCAAACTGTTTGTCTGTGAAGTGCCTTGAGATGACATTGTCGTGAATTGGCGCTATGCAAATAAAGCTTAATTGAATTGAATTGAAAAAAGTCCATTTTTGCCTAAAGTGTTAATCTGAAAAAAAGAAATCTTATGCCAGAACAGTCATGAGATAGGCAGTTTGTGTAAAATGGCTTTACATATATTCTTTCAACATTGTTGAACAAGAGAAATTTCCCCCATCGGAAGTAAGAACTGCTGCAAGTCCCTCCCAAAAAGAGGCATACTTGTGGATAAAAGCCACATAACACAGACATGCTAAATTACTTTTTTGTTGGTAATTTGGTTTATGACGTAACACTGATATGGTTAAGTTCTTGTTAGGTTTAGGCACAGAAACAACTTGATTAGGTTTAGGGAATGATCATGGTTTGGGTTAAAAATGGCTATCTTGAATGGGGCAGCTTTGTTTTTCCTCTTTAAAGAACTAATTTCTTTAACAAACTTCCCCACAAAATGAACCATCCATATAAATTATATCCATACAAATGTTAAGAGAACTCAGTAATGAGGAGTATAGATGTAGACTTCAGCAGCACCCGCTCTCCTGGCAAGAGCAGCAGATATCTGTGCCTACAAGAAAGATTGCTGGAATTCCTCACTCAGATGGCTACAAATTTAATCTCATTATATGGGAGGATATGAAATCTGCATTCCAGCCTCTTCAGACACACACTCCACTCAGTTCTCCAGTTTCAAGTCAGGTACCCTGCGGTGTGTGACATAGTGGCAAAAGCCACTCTGTGGCGGCACAAACCTTTTTGAAAAACACAGAACTATGCATGCATGCATCAAACCTAGTCACAAGACCCAGTTACAAGAGGAATTTAATGGTAGAAAACTTAAGTAGACACTTGAAGAGGCCTTTAAAAAAAAAGCTTCCTCACAAACATCTTATGAAGGGGAAACATGTGGGTTCTGCAATGAGTGACAGGAGGAACTCCCACTTGAACAGGCACCATGATGAGGCGTGACCGCTCCTGACAGGTGTTTTGTCCCACTCAGATCGGCATGATGTGGCCATTGTAGTGGCCACTTCCACTAAAAAGCCTGAAGAAATCCCACACCAAATGAGAAGAGGCGCTCGGCATGCTACAGCAAACAAGAACGTTTCTGCCTTTACAAACACGAGCAACTCAGCGTCTATCAATCAGTCAATAGGTCAGTGTGACGATGGAGGAGTACAAACAGCACTGAATGGAGTTACAAAACTTCAAAGCCGCACAACGCACTCCAACAACTTATTTCTACTTCTTAGGGTTTTCAGGTGTTTTTATTCTTAAAAGCTGCTTGAATTCACAAGGCTGGCCTGGAATTTAATCTGCAGAAATCTTCTCTGAGCTACAAAAAGAAAGCATTAAAATCCTATTATGATGCACAAAGCCTCCACTGTTTCTCAGTAATGCTACAGCACGCTGTAAGGCACTTAAAAGCTAATGCTAACTAGCACCAAAGTCTTTCAAGTCAAGCACTGTTGGGAGAGAGAGAGAAGCTCTTTTGTCCTCTAAGACACTGAAAATGGAGCTTTACAAAAACTGTCTAGTGGATAAAAAAGGAAACTGTGTGATGTACGGGGATGTTAACATCTGCTGACCTACTGTGCTTTACACTGTGTCTGACACTGGTTTTCTTTTACAGCCATATACTCGCTCAAAAGTGTGAATTTTTCAAAGGAGCTTTGAATGCAACTCGTCTAAATCCACTTTGGTACATCAGCTGGAGCTAAACAGAGCAGGGGGTTCGACTCAGACTGCTTTAACAGGAAGGGAAGGGCTCCGAGTGTGAACACATGAAAGGACAATTCTGTCATCTGGGTGCATTAATGACAGACTGAGTGGCCTTGTTTTGACTGAAGTGCTCTTCTAATATGCATGACAAAAAACACTCTTCTGGGATCTTCCTTGGTAATGGCACCGAATCCAAACTCTGGTTGTTTCTGCTGCTGCTCTTGATGGTATTAACATCAGTGGTGGTCAAGGTTCCATCAAATTTCAAAGGCAAGACCTTCTTTTGAAAGCCCATCCAGTGCGCTCAACATCAGCATTCTTTATCCAGTTTGTTACAAACAAAAGGACGGACAGTTCAGGTGTGGAGCTGCTGAAATTGGGCGCTAGGCTTTTGGGCTTTTTTTATCACCACTATCATCTCCCTTACTAAAAAACTGAAGAGAGCTCTTCAATCCTTCTTTGATGCCCTTGTCTGATCTTGAAAAAGCCAGAGAGCCCAGACTGGATGTATTATTCTCAACATTGTCTCACTATATGCTATTGTGAGGGAGCGTTGAGTGCACACAAAACAGTCTTGAAAATCTGAAATGCATATTTTAAAACAGTTTAAGAACTTTCTGGCAGTACCCACAGATATTGCTGAGACATGGATCATTTTTCTATGCAGAAACATGGCAGATTTAGGGGATTTGATGGCCGCATGAAAAATGGCAATGAGCTAACTAGAGCAGAGAAATATAAATGATGGATGAGGCTCTTAACCAGCTGTAAAACAAATAATTCTGAACTCGAAACAGCATAAAGATAGAAAATGAATATGAAGTCCTTTTAAAAAAAAAGGAAAAAGAAAAAACTTAAATACCCTCAAAGGTATAAAAGAGTATTTGGCACATGTTTTAGAAAAAGAGCAAATAGCCATTATGAGAGATTAAAGTGAAGGGAGTGGCCTTACCTGGAAGAGCGTTGGCAGGACAAAGGACACAGGACACAGGACATGAAACAGAGAGAAAAAGACATTAGACACTGTTTGCCAAGCTTTAAGCAATATATCAGCACATCTGTAGCCTTTACAATTACTGTACACAAACAGTGCTGTCTAGACAGAGATACCTTTGGGTTTTAGCTATTTCCATAATGGACAGTTGCAGTAAATGTTCTTCCTTTGTACCACTTTGAGTTCACTTTCAGTCCAGACTCATAACAGTAAAACTCTTCAGTTGCATTCATTTTTCAAGGTAAAGATCTATACCTGTATTCAGACTATATTGCAAGCGTCCATCTCACTGGATCACTACCAAATTGCATAAAGGCCCCTCAGCTGGATGTTGTAACTAAATAAGTATTGATTATTCTTGCACTCAAAGTCTGTTTTGGCTGATGTTGTTGGATAAGCTCGATATCTCCCAGGGCTTTTAGGTTATTTATGGCAATACCATAACAGGACAGATAAAAGAAGAAGAAATTAGTTTAGAATGGCTGATTAATTGAATTTCACTTTCAGTCACAATTCTGGCCACATGTAATGATGAATGGAAGAAGAAGAAATAATAAAAGGATGTATCTGTAAAAAATGTACTGCTTTTTTTGGTAAAGATGTTATGGTTCTGTTTTGGGCTCCAGATAAAGTTAATTTGCTTTCTTTCGCAGCTCTTTGTTGTTGTCCCTTCCTGAAAGCATACACATGCCTGTGGCATGTTTGGATCAGCTGAAGCCCAGACGACAGGATAAGACAAGAGCAGCTAAGTGCAGAGAACCCACCGCCTTCGGTAAACAAGACCTATAACGAAGGTAAAGGTTGTAACAAGGTTTCTGCGGGTGAATTTACAGACACTAACTGTTGCTCCTAAGTGAGTAATGTGCTTTTCCTTTTTTGCTGCAGAAGTTTGGGCATACATTAGATTACATTACATCCTTTGTATTAGGTAGACACCACTTACCCTCTGCCCTCTTTCTTAAGTCTCGCAAGACTTGAGTCATTTGACATGATAAAAGGTAAAAAAGATTAGTTACATTTTCCTTGGGCACAGCCCACACACACACTCAACTCTGCTGTTCATCCCACAAATACATCTTCCTCAAAAATGTGAGATGAATTAAAAAAGAAGTAAACAGGCTTTCCAGCAGTAGAAGATTTATTGCCATGAAGCATTAATCCAGGGAACAATCCACCAAACACAAGTGTCCTGACTTCTTATGCTGAGTTTAGTCTTCCGTCGGTTCAGGAAGTGGCGTCCAAAAATAGTTGAGCTTTCTTTTATGCAATTTAAGATTATATGACATTCATATAATTATAAAATGTATTTATCTTTTTTATTAGTATGTGTCTTTCCACTGAGTTATACTCATTCTACAGTTCAGGTTAATCCAAAGTTAATGGACATCAAATGACTTAGTGATTTATGATGTTTTTATAATCATTGAATCATTGAATTTCCCCTCGGGGATCAATAAAGTATCTATCTATCTATAATAGAGCAGCCTGAAACACATGCATTTTTAATGCTGTTATTCCAACACTTTTTTGTCACTGAGTATTAATTAATGTTAAATAAACCAACCCAGACTCCCAGTTTTAGATTCAGATTATGTAATGAAATAAGTTTGAGATTAGGCTTAATTATAAGCCTTCAAGTCAGTCCGACAACACAAATACTGTTTATTGTCTATCTCAGCGGGTTCAAGTCTAGCAAATATAACTCACATAAAGTGGTCAGAGTCTGTGAGTTTGCATCCCTGATGTAAATCTTTCATCCTACAAAGCTCCCTCTTGACAGTAAAACTAATGACTGCAGTTCTGAGAAACTTCATCTTTATCTTCTCCTACTCTTTGGCAACCATCCTTCAGCTCTGTGACAACTACTGAAATATTTACAGCCATCAGGCTCCACATGGTATTAAGCAGGAGTCACAGTGGTCACCTTCCTTTGTCATCCATATTTTAAATAGGCTTTGGGGGCGCTGCAGAGGCAAACTTGCTGACCCAGAATATGAATGAGGGCTGGAAGTTACATACAGCTGTGATCTGATAAGACTTCAAAGCAGTCGGTGAGAAAAAAAAATATGCAAAAGCCTGGTGATACAATAAAAAAAAATGCAAAAAAGAAACAGTATGTCATGAAAGTAAGCGTTTGAGCTTAACCTCTCACTTTCAGGTAACAATGGCTGATTTACGGTAAGTAACGGTAAGAAATCATTCCCTTTGCAGAAAAGCTGTGACACGTGATACAGATTGGCATTTTTATGAAAACTGCTCTTTGGGCTGAACAAGGAAGATTTAAATCTCCCTGAAAATTTTTCACAAGGTGATGACGGCATGCAGGGACGGAACGAAGAAAGAGGGAGAACTGAGATTATGAGAGGAGCCCTTAGTTTATCATCCATCCTGGTGCCTTGATGAGGAGATACAATGCAGTGGGAAAAGAGTTCTAGACTAAACATGACTGCTCTCTTTTCTGTGATGCCCCTCTCTCCTCCAGGCCGGAGTGGTATCCATTCCTATCCATCTAGTGAGTATCATGGGAGCAGCGAGTGAACCCAGTCAGCCCACCACGACTGTCCTGCATCTGTGACGCAGTTTGACTCAGCAGTCATTTTTTAACAGCAGACCCCCCCCCCCATACATTAAATGAAAAGTCAAGAAATGGCCCATACAGGGCTGGCGATATTGCCAAGAAGACCAACCCTTTAGTTCAACGGCAGTAAGAGTAATCAAGTTCCCAAGCAATCTTCATTACACAGAGAGCACTCAGCTTTATTGAGATTCAGGGAGTGGGAGGATTCTAGCGTACAAAAAGGATTTATTGATTGCACTTAATGCAATAAGCATGCAGGATCCAGTGCAACAATTTCATTAGATTTTTCTTTATAGCCGTGCTGGGGGTGCTTGGCAGTGGGGTGAGGATCAGGGACGCTGGCAGCTTATGCGGGAAAATCTCTGAGGACGATAGGACAAGCTGACACAGAATACACCCCCCGAAACAAGCGCAACACTTTGGTCTGATTGACACAAAAAGGCTTCCTCTTTACATGTATTAACACGGGGTCTTTCATGTCGTTTCCTGGTGCAACAAATAACTGGATCATTAATTTTGTCAGACTAATCTTTTAAAGGATGCAAACCACAGCTCGCACAGGCAGAGAAATAAGTTGTGTGTATATTTGGGAGAAATACAACAGTCAATTTAAACACAAAGCAACAGATTGCCATAAGTTGCCTTATAGTCTGAAAAACATCATCTACTGTCTTTTAAAATAAAGATATGCATCAGTATGGAAAGATCTATGAGATGAAAACGGAAACCCTTCCCTCTGACAGGTTCGAGTGCTTGGTTGAAACATCCAGTGTTCACTGTAAAAGCAACAGAAGCAGAGGTTCATCCCTGGTCCACACAGAGAAACATGCTGCCGTGGTTACTTGACTTGCCTTTTTTTTGTTGTTGTCATATTTAAATGACTTCTTTTCCAGCTGGTTCCTTATGCGCTGAGAGAAAGGGAGATAGGCAACAGATCTCAAAAGGGGCGAGGAGGAACCGGTCCGGGTTTCTAAAGCTGCTAACAGTCAGCCATGTGTTACAGCTGTTTGGTCTCCCCTCCTCTACCACCCCCACGATGTCAACCACTAACCAGATGATCCCCACTGACACTTCTGTCAACTCTTCCTCCATCCCCTCTACCATATACTCCCCTCCCTGACCCTATGCTTATTGGGTCAGGGCAATAAATACTGTGTGCTGCTCACCAGAGGCATGTTGACTTCAACTCAGCCCCTGATACTTGTGCAAAGACTGAGGGGGCAAGTGCTGCTGCTGTTGAAACACTGGACTGAAAAAACAAAACAAATTTTTGAAAACAAATTTTTTGAAAGATTTTCCTGAAAAGGGAGAATAAATCCCAATAAGTCACTCTTTGACCCTTGTTTGAAAAGCTTCTTGTGAGTGATTTCATGTTTCAAGGTCTATAATTCTCCACGAGAATCCTGTGGCAAGGGAGCATTATGTTTGCACGGCGTCTTTCAAGGGTTTAAGATAATGACTACAAGAGAGGGAGATAAAAATGGTGGATGACATCTGTTTCAACTTTCAAATACAGGAAGTCAAAAATCCAGACAATTTTTGAGGCTTTTGTCCAGCAGGCCTGTAATTAAATTAGGCTGCAGCAGGAGCTCCCACGGGGCTTTGCCAGGAGCTCTCAGTGCCGACTAAGTGACAAAGACAGTCATTAGCTTCGCCTGTAGGATTTTACATTTGGTCCACAAACATTTGCACCAACTGAATGTTGTGCAAACTTCAGTGTTTACTGTGCTGACGAGAAGTCAATTTAGGTCTTCCAGTTTAGAAGTGGTCAGAAAAGTACTTCCAAGTCCGTGTAATAATAAAAAGAGTCCACCTTTAATAAGTTGGTCTGTAATTGGTTCCACTCACATGATGATGTAGTGTTTTTGTACAGTGAGAAAAAAAATAGAAAGTCCTAATGGCATAACAGCCTAATAACTTTGTCATGACTTAATCACATTAGAGTTCTTATAGGATTTACAGTTTATAAGACTTTATCATGAGTTTACGTGAGACTCAACATGTTGAGATAGACAAGTAAAAATAAAGCGGGTATGATGCAAAGTTACAGTCTTTTTATTATCTGAGTGCAGAATAACAAGGAGGGGGCCATCCCACTCTGGTACAAACCCAAGCAGGTAAATCTTGGATTAAAACAAAGTCAGAAAGTATCAGCTTGGGTGCTGAGCCGAATACTGATGAGATGCAGTGTGGATCTCTGGAAAGGCTTCTTCTTGGATAAGTCCCAGCAGAAGCTGACTGCTCCCTGGTCAGCAACTCTACAAAACTGTAGCAACCCTTTGAAAATCTAAGTCATGCTTTCTATATTGAACACAAATACCACACTTATTAAATAATGTCTTTAAATATGAATATATTTAATTAGCTTAATGCAAAGGAGGTTAATGTAATATTCATTCTACCCTCGTCTTGGGTCATCCCCTCGCTCGCTCGCTCCTGTGGGTTCTCTCTGCACTTAGCTGCTCTTGTATTCATCAGCCTTGATTGGGCTGCCAGGAGTATATTGACCTGTACTTGACACTTTCCCAAGACGTATGTGCTGAGTGAAATGAATGGACGGATGGTGGGCTGGTATTACTGAGATGGATAGACTCAATTCGTTCAAACAAACACACACACAGAGGATTGGTTCCTCTTCTCTCTGTGGTTATTGCAGCAACTGCTTTGTTTGAGTTACTGCTGAGTTATGAATGAATACAATCAGCTCTGGATCACGTCACAGTAGGCCAGGCTTATCGCGCATCAGGTGAAAGATGCCTTTCCAAGTTTTTGGGTCACTGCTCTAAAACGTTATCAGTTACAAACCAATCATATTCATGTTGCAGGAGAAAGGGATTGCTATCATGATTTGGGATCTAAAAACCAGAGAGTCCTAAGAAGATGAATACAACTTATTTTTGCTTTCCTTTTAGTTTTGTGTTCTCCATTGGGCAAATAAGTGGACAATGAACAAAAATGAAGACGTTTCTGCAACTTCCAAGTACCAGCAAGAGAAGCTGAATGTAAGCTGCCTCTCTTAAAGAATCTGAACCCTCAAGTGGAAGCTAAATTTGACAGGACAGAGATTAAAAATAAAGTACTACTGTTGCATGTTTCAGAAAAAAAAAAAAGACAGATGCAAAGATGCATGAGAGAAATAGGATACCCAGCCCTTCATCTTCTGAAATAGTGCGTGCCATTCAAACCCAAACAATAACTAAAGCCAAGCTTACCCTACATTGCAGACAAGACAAGCTTACAGTCACAGTGTGGGTAGAACAATATGCTTCATCTTATTTACCTAAGTGCAATGGAGAAAACACGACAGCCAAATCAGGATTAAGCTCAGTTTGACTGGTTACTTCTAGGAAGCAGCAAAGCTTCCTAGATATATGCAACAGAATACGTGACACTTAAGTGTAAAAACTTCAGCTAAAAATCCTGTCCATTAAGCTGAAACTGGTACACTGATAAAGGAAGAGTTCTCTGTTGGATTAGTTGGTTGAATTTCAATCCAATTAAATAAATGTGCAGTCTAAAGTAAAATCTTTGTGTCTAAAGTTTAGTATGAGCAGTACTGCGTAGAAGGACATGGACAAATGAAAGCTCTTTCTCTCCGTCTGATGTTAAATGATGGGTATAAGGCAAATGAGGGGGTGTACTCTACAACATGTTGTCTGCTTTTATTTTCAATATTTAGAAAGAATTATAAGTTTGTGGGCTTTTGGAAAGTGCATGAAATACCCTAAAGCATAGGTGTCAAACTCTGACTCCAGTGTAATAATATTTGGCCCGCGAGGCATTACCACATAACTACTAGAGATGGCCCGCCGGTCTTATACAGCACATGTACTGCTAATACTCCAAATTCCATAATGCTCTGCTGGTGTTTTGGCGTGTCAATCAAGACAGGATAGTAACCATAAAATCTCACAGGAGACGTCTGACTGATGCACACCTTCGCTCAATCCTGAGGACTTCCCCAGTTCAGAGCCTGAGCCCAGATATTTATGCTAGCATCCTAGAAGAGATGCAGGTATCTGGCTTGGACACATCAAAGTAGACCAGTGTGGAGCAAACTGAGCTATAATCAGCGTTTTCTTGCTACTCCAAGGCATGAGCTTGAATGGTTGCACATTCATTGAAAGATACTATTATTCCTCAATTGGTTTATTATTTTATTTTTTATCTATTAGCCCTGTGGAAAAAGGTTAATGTTGAAATTTAAATCAGAAGGCTGCAAAAAAGAGAGGCCTACAATTTTTATTTAAATTTCATTTAAGAAATGTATGCGTTTATTATTAGAAATTTGATATTACATGTATGCAATATTAAGGCAAGGCAAGGCAAGGCAAGTTTATTTGTATAGCACATTTCATTTACAGGACAATTCAAGGTGCTTTACATACAAACATTAGAAACATTACAGGGGGGTGCAGAAAGCATTAAGAAGAATTAAAAACAAAACCCTAACCCTAACCCTAAACAACAAAAGTGAATAAAGAAAGAAAGAAACCCTCAGTGAAAATATGACTTTTTATCATAAAAGGCTGAAAATA
>JBBBVU010000014.1:22283844-22317533 GCA_037177055.1 Atherinosoma microstoma | reverse complement strand
CGGGCAAAAAAAAATCGCAAAATTTTACCCGTGATTCAGCCGCGATACGCCCGTGAAAGGCAGTGTGACCGGGCCTTTAAACCTGACTGTGACTGCAATCCGGTAAATCCAGCTCCCTCATAAGGTTTTGAAGTTGTTACTTTTAATTAAAACTGTAAAGATGAGAATCCTCATATTCATACTGTGCACTGTTTGTCAAGCGGTTCATGAATGGTGGGGTGTGTCTGATCAAGTTGCTTCCCTTCCTTAACATGTGTTGTAAATGCATCACATTCTGGTCTATTTATTGCTATCAACTGAGATATTGCTATCTATGAGACCACAACACAGTTCCCCCAATCTCAATGAAGAACGCCGTTCTATGTTTAATATACAAGTACTAAATGGGTTTTAGCCTATAATTTTCAAAGCAGTCTGTGTACTTTCACCACAAAACACAGACCCCTTAAAATTTTTCATTGTCTCAATACTAATGAAATGGAGCACAAATGGAGCTTTAAGTCACCCCTCCTGCAGCAAATAAGCAAGCAACTTCTAACTTCACATTCTACCTGAGCACACCTTGATGATCTCATGCAGGAAATCTTTACCACCTTTGCTGTTTAAATAGTAAAAAGGGTCTGCAAAAATCTAAGAAAACACTCCTCTGGTTGACCCTCCGCTCTTTGTTTTAGGTCAGTAACTCTTCTGAGTGCATTTCTCAAACTCCTGTAATCATTAGCTAGACGCCTTAATGAACAGGTTGTTCACCTCTCTCCCCGTCTCTCACTCCAGCCCTTCTAGCTTCTTATCACCACCAGTTGACGAATCCGAACGGGCAAACATTGAGTCATTGCATCTGCATTTCCGACCTTCAATCACAGCAACTAATCACTTTAATTTCTAAACGCCTCCTCCCCATTGCACAGTGAGCAAGCATTATAGGAAAGACCTGAGAGCTCCTGCAGTGAATTCTTGTTTTACAGTGAGGGAGCCTCCCTCATCAATCCACACCAGATATTTGGCTCCAACTCAGACACTTATTCATCGCTGCTGCATCAGTTTAAAGAGACATTGTTTACGACAATGAATATGTGGCATTTACGTGGAGACTTTGACTTTTGAAAAGAGTGCTCCACCAAACACGATAGAAGATTTTGATCCTCTGTAAACAAAATGTCATGCCTACAGAAAGAATACGCTTGAAATACCAAGTGTCACTTTAAGTGTGAATTCCTCACACTTGCACAGCAATTACAACACAGCGGCTTTCTTCACACCTGACAGTGATCCTTCCGATGTTATTCTTCTCACTTGAGAGGAAGGTGCAAATAAAGTATATGAACTCCCCTGAGTGGGAATGTTTTTCTTATTTTGAGATGTGGTTCTAAGGGGTTATGAGGACTGGGAGCTCCACAAAGGACAACATGTGTTTAGTTTTTTTTTTTTTCTCTATTTGCATTCACACTGCAGATAGGAACGCTGAAGTGACATAATGATTCTTTCCACACAGGCTCAATAAACTTTACCACCACTCCAAATCTCGGTGTTTTGTTTAGGATGTTAGAAGCGATCATTTCCAACTTTTGCGTTTATGCAATTTTTTACCAGTGTTTATAAGTTGCTTCGTAATGGCAGGTTTCGTTGTCGTGCTTCTACATTCAACTAATCACTGTATGGATACATTGTCTGGATCAATTCAGACAGTTTCCTTTGTAAAAGGAAAAACTCCTACTGTGGAGTAGGAGCTAAAACTATAATTAATGGCAGCATGTAACTGTTCACTGATCTTAACCCTGAGAATGTAGTTTGCACCGGCAGTGAAGCAGTTTGTCCTCACTGCTCCACTGTCCTTTGTTGGCAGAACAACTGCCACTTCAGCCTCCTCTGTTTTCCTGCACAATGCAGCCCCTCAGACTGGAGTCACACTTTTCTATGTGAGCCTCCACATGGAACAGATAAGAAATAAAGACTGAATTTGTTTCTTTTTAGTACATCACCGTTGGAAAACAGTGTCTCCACTTCAGGGATCTTCTGACTCAATAATGTGTCTTTTCTCTTACTCTTTCCTTCATCCCCATTCTTCCACTCCTCTGTTGCAAAGAAAACACCTGTGTCCACAACACAGCTTTTTGTTAAGACCTCCATGTTACAGGTAGCAATTTAGCGAGTGTGTAACTTCAATCAACTCCACCCCCAGTGTTTGAAGTCGGGAGAATAAAAGTGTGTACTGGCCATAAGGGCTAAGCTGGCAGGTTCACAGAAAGAAAGACAAATGAATCAATCAAAGTCAAGATTACAGTAGTTTTATAAAAGGTCTTGTTTTTAGAGGAAGTATAAGCATGAAGGTAAGAAAAAAAAAGAATGGTAAACCCATTAAAACGATCCTTATCAGGTGATAATTTATCATTAATCTAAATGTTAAATGTTTTGTCTTTTTTGGAGTATTAGTTGATTAATCTATCCGACTTTGATATATCATAAAACTCCAACGTTCAATGTCAGCATCCATTTCAGGTAGGATCCAGTGACATGTCAGACTTGACGAGTGACAACAAAACCAGCCACTCTTTTATACACAGGAAGATACACGACCAGAACAAGAACAAAGTCAGTGATGCACTGACATGCATCGACATACATGCAAATCATGAATGAAGACAGGAATTTGAGAAATGCCCATAAGTCAACAGAGGTGCAAATATTTAACTAAACTTCCTCCTCTGGTTTCATAGTCAACCTAAACTGTTAATTTTTCCAGGGCCACAATCAAAGATGGCAGCCTGGCTGTCAAGCCTCTACCAGCCACTGAAGTGGCTAATAATGAACGAGCAGGCAGGTGACTTGCAGGAAAAGTCTTGTTATGTCTGGATTCTTTTTGAAGCATGGATGAAGTCGATGTTTCAGGACACTGCTGGGGAGAATCTGAGGACAGGGGTCAAAGAGTAAGACTGTGGGAGGCCTGAAGGTAATGGTGTCAAAGTGGTGCGGAAGCTCTGAAGATAATAGGCAAGTGCTGCTTTTTCATACTCAGGTTGTCATGTATAGTTTGGAGACTGAGTGATGGGAAGGGAAAATAAACGTAACAGCAGAGGATGGATAGGGAGCCCTTCACTGTGACTGCATCTATGTTTTTGGATGCACATAAAGTATTGGATTAGAAAATGCTAACAAACAGAAATTTCTTCATTTTGCAAAAGGTTTTTATGCTCATATGAGGGGATTTTTTTCCCTTCAAAATAAAAACAAAACAAGGATGATGCACATAAGGGGAGATGGAAACAACTTTTACAAATAAGCTCTGACACAGTGAACATTTCACTCACATGACTGATCACATAAAGAAACATAGCTGAAACTTACAGATATGAAAAAATGTCCAACTGAAAGAAAGACCTCTTTCCATTTCGTTCTTATATGAATCGCTAAATATATACGATAGATGACATATACAGTATTTCCGGTCAGCAACCACTGTGTCTGCCGTGCTATTTATTACAGTCTAAACTTCTAACCATCTTACATATCCTGCTTTTTTTTTCACTCCAAGCCAGTTCATTTTTTCCTTTAAATTCCCTCGACTACTCCTGTGCAACATGGCTACAGATAATTAAAAGGATCAGGTGGACTGAAAGAGGAAATCCAAATAATTCTTGCAAAGAAAGAGAGATTTAAAAAAACAATCCACTTATTCATGCAAACACAGAAGTCTAGATTTCTATTTAGCCAAACCACTACATATCATGCCACTCTGATACAACGTAAGTATGACCTTGCTCCTCTGATTACATATAGTCAAAAAGGAAACTATTTTATTGATATTCTGCAAAGCCTTTAGCTTCCCCTTCTTCATCCTTGAGAGTTTTGCAAGTTTTGGAGAATACTTTGTAAGTAGCCTTATCAGACCCTTCCTGCGGTTCCGGATCTGTGCCAGAAGCAGCAGCTTTGCCACTTCTTCTTCTCCAACTCTACGCTTAATGTTTGCTTGGGCTCATCCCCAGTTCTGTCCTTCGCTCTAGTTCTCACCCCCCTCTCACTTGGCCCCACTCTCTCAGTCTCTGCACAATCAAGTGCCCCCGTCAGCGATGGGCATTTCATTACCTAAGAGCCAATTCCGTAGCAACGGAGCAGGTACTAGAGCATTTGACCAGGCGCTGAAAACAGAATGCTAATGAGAAGGCTCAAGCTATTGCCTCAGCCCGTACCCTACATCTCTCTGTCTAGAATTAGGGGAATTAGAAACTACTCACCATGAGCAAGCAGTTTAGGGCTATGGTGTGCATTTTTGTACTCGTGTGGTTAAAGTTTACACTTCTGAGGTTTGATATGAGGATCAAACCCTGAGATATGTCCCACCCAACAAGTTCAAACTTTATCCAAACTTCTGTTAAAAGAATTGCATAAAAATTTCATTATCAGTGCTATTTGTATTGATTTGTACAAAATCTGTCTCTCTAGATAACAATGTTATCTCTAATCAAAATAATCCATCCCTCCTTTTTCTAGACCTGTAATCCAATTCAGGGTCCAAACAATCAAACTGCTTAAAGAAACCAGGGTAAGCACTGAACTTGCTACAGTAATTTAAAGGCCAAAGGAAAGTATTCCAGCTGTCCTAATCAGGTTCAGCCTACTCCAAATATTACTGTGTCTGCATGACTTTTTATGGTTGTCTCTATGTGTACTTGAGGCAAACTAAGAAACTTCAAAAAGTATCTGGTACATTTTATGGAGGGTGAATCAATATCTTTAAGTAGCTCACATAAATAAAAATAGTCTTTCTGGGCTTCTGCCAGTGGTCCTCTGCCTGTTCCTTTGTCCCATAAATGTCACTATAACTTGATTTAACATGATTGATAGGGATGCATTCTTAGTCCTTGGCATGACAGATTCCTTAAGTGCATCTGTGTGGCTGGTAAGAACTACACCGCTGTTATACCTCCTCATAAAAAGAGAAAACAAAGTTTTCGGACTTGGAATCAATACTATAAAAATGCGAGCAGTCAGGCCACGAGCCAGTGAACCTGGGTTTAAGCATGTGTGTCAGCAAGCATCCACTTTGTCTAAGTGTTTTTAAATAAGATATTGAGTCCCTACAAGCTTCAGGATTTCTGTGCTGCAACTGAACCCTGACCTCTGACCTTCATGTTTAAGGGGGGGGGGGAGCAAGAGAAAAGTTCAATAAAGTGCCACATTATCACATTAATTGAGTTGTTAATTTTACCCACGAACAGATGGCAGAGAAAATAAATGTCTGTCTTTTATCATATAGCACAATGTGGTTAGAAAAATGGTTAATTCTCCCCTCAAAAAAGGCAGACGTTTCAGTGCAGAGAGACTACTGAAGCATCTCCCTTCCCCCAGGGTAGTGGTGGTCGTCAGGTAAAATGACCCTTAATGCCTCCCGAATAGAGCAGCTAACTTTACGTGGCCAAGTCATTAGGGAGACAAAAGGGCCGGCCCAACAGCAGGAGTACACCCCCAACTACCAGCTACCACACCCCCTTTCCCACCAAATCAGCAAAGGACCCCGAATGTAGACAGTCATTGCCTCATGCCAACATGATTCTCAACACACTTCAGTCTTCTGTAAGCAACAGAGCTGAACGGCACACTTAAGTAGGAAAGGAAAGACGCAAGCGGATAAATCTGGAATGGAAAAATGAACTGGGATGTTTGCGTTTGGCCCTTGTTCAGCTCAAGTATTCTAATGACTGGACGTGTGCTGAAGCTGATAATAGTCCAATAGTCCAGAGCAAACAATCATCACTGAAGTCTGAGAGAGGCTGACAGTCACCATATCCAGTTAACGATGTTTGCAGATGACGTGAAGGCCGAAAGGGGACCCGAAGGGCTGAAGAGGAGTCTTTAATAAAGAGGAGCTGAGTTTGTGTGCATTTCCTATTGAAATGTTGTCCATACACACACAGCCCTGTATAGGAGCTCTGTCTCGCAACACTGTCTTCAAATATTGAAAAAAAAAAACTATTGGTCCAGACATCAAAGTGGCATGGTGTTTGTGCATGCAAGCATTTAGAGCACTACTGAGTGACCACAGCAATACTTCTACACTCTCACAGGCCTACAGTGAGGCAGAAAGCCAGGCCTGGAAAGCACAAATATCTTGTGTTACACAACAGTAACGGGCCATTCATTTCCCCCTGAGGCTGAAAGGCCGGACTGCAAAGTTGTGGTAACTGGGAAATATCAGCCAGTCCAGTTTATCTTGTTAAAATTACTTCCCGTTTTATTTAGTAGGGTTTCCCCCTTATGTATTCTGTTATATTTACTTGCTGTTCCTGTTTATCACCTGGTTCTTAGTAGCTGATTAGCACACCTACTCCTTATTTAGTCATTAGTTCCTTCAGTATAAATACCTCTCGGTTTCCTTTACTCATTCCCAGTTCTTCACCTATCTTGTCCTGGTTTACCATTATGTAATCTTTACTCTGTCTGTTTAGTCAGTTTTATTTAGTTTTGGGTCAATTGCATTGTTAATCCTGCTGCTGCAGCACCTTAAGTTTCTTTAAATAATGTCTTCGGTAAATCTTCCTGCCAGTCTCCAGCCAGTAGTCCTGTATTTGTGTCCTTTCCTCCCTAACTCCTCTAAATCTTTGCTTATGACTTAATTTATGTATTGCAAGGAAAACAGGAAATAGGTGCAGAGTTATTGAAACTTGCAAGCATAAATGTAATGCAGTATGTCAGGCTCAGACAGAGTTGGTGCAGTTCTAATGAGCTTGAAAGACAATACTTCGTATGAGCACCTTTATTCTTCATCACAGTCTGAGCCCTCTTAGACCAGCTCTCTTGTCATTTTTTAAAGTAGGCTTTAGGAATAGTTCTCCAGGCCTTGTGAAGGACATTCCAAAGCTCTTCTTTGGATGTTGGCTGCCTTTTGTTTCATTCTGTCAAGATGATCCCAGACTGCTTCTGTAATGTTGAGGTTGGGGCTCTGGGGAGGATTCATCACTCCATCAAATCAGATTTTTAGGTCCAGTTCTTGTGTCATTTGGCACACCTCAGCCTTTTCTCCTTGTCTCCCTTCCTTACATGGCTTCTTGACAGCCACAGTTACATAGGACCATTTCTGATGAGGCTTCAGTGAAGAGTAGATGGCTCAACTGAGGGGCCAGATGCATCCCAGGTCTTGTATCAGGTCTTTACTGGAATATATATATACATTTTTTTCAGTTACTCTTCATCTGCTGTAGATAGTTTTCAGGCCTACCACTTCTATTGTTTCCCACTTGTCCAGCTTCCTCAAATTATTATAGGACACACTGCACACCGTACTGAAGTCTGCGACTTTTTAGCTGATAGCTCTTTGGAAATCACTTCGTTGGTGCAAAAAATACTGCCTCACATCTGCTAAGCAGTGTCATCTTTGATATTTTTCTTGGATGCAAGAGAAGACATTTTAAAAATGTGTTTCAGTGACAAGCTGTTGATTACAAAGTGCCTAAATATACTATTTAAAATACAATATTTGCTAAGTTGTTTGTTTTGTGTCGAGACGACACTGCTTCATCACTGAGTTAGATTCCTTTTTATAAGCTTGAATGATTCATGGGTCAGTGTTAAGCTGGTATCACAAACACAAAAAGAAACACAAATCTTCTGAAAATAGTGGAATGAAATGAGTGAAAAAGCAGCCAATGTCCAGAAAACAACAACAAAAGATGTTCAAAAAGCCTGGAAAACTTGCTCGAGACCACTTTGAAAGGTTACAAGAAAGCCTGGCTCATTGGAAACAAAATGTAAAGAAAGGGGGTGTAAGATTTTTTTGCAGCACTGAAGAGCAACTTTGTGAGAGTCAGGTATTAGTACAAACACCATGAAAATAAAAAGTATTTCATCTATAAACCAAGTCTCTAACAGAGTTACTGAAGCACAGGTTCATCATAATAAACACTGTCTACAACTTAAAGTTACAGCTGAAAGTGTTTTTTTCTTTAAGCTTTCGCCTGTCATGTCCAGGGTCAGGTTACTCTGCCATGCAGCCCAACAAAGGGAAGCAGAACAAAAAGAAGAGGCTCGACCTCTAGCAGTAACTTTTGAAAGACTCAGTTCACAGAAAGCAATAATTCTCACCTCATTTAGAATGAAATCCCTGTGAATAATCTGCAGACATGAGAACCTACCTCTCTAAATTGAAATGGGCAAAATAAAGTATGCTTGGATGAGTGCATGTGTGTGGTTCTCCCAAAAATCTGACTACTTTTATTGGATCTGGGTAGTTGTGTTATAACATCTGCAAATTGAAGACAAAAACATTTCAAATGAAAATAGAGTGAACTGAATGAAATCTAATCATTTGTCATAAAACAATGTATTCATTTATTATCTACGTTTTAAATGAAATTCGATAAGAAACTACAATATTTTGCTCAAGGCTGTTTCAATACAGACCAAAGACAGTCGTATTGCTCCATGAAAGCTCCCTTCGTTCTTTCAAAACCTTCTTTACACTTTGATGAGCAGCCTGCAACAATACCGTGATTCTTCAGAGCCACAGTGATCCCTTCTCCCTAATCCTTCTCCCAACAGTTCCTCCTTCCGTGAACTTGAGTTTTCTGCCCCAAGGTGGTGTGCAACTGGGGCTCATTCTTTTTAATCAACCCTCCTCCCACCAAAAACACTTTTTGTTACCCCTCGTCTCAAAGGAGGCGAAAGGGGAGACTATAGGGCATATGATATTCTAAGTCTAGAACAGGTATGTGTGTTCACTGAACCGAGCTTCTGAGCTTGGATGGAAGGCAGGTGGTTGTGTAAGGGAAGGTTTTAAAAGACAAGAAGTCAGTGATAGAGGGTGGGGGGGGGGGGGGGGGGGGGGGGGGGGGGGGGGGGGGGGGGGGGGGGGGGGGGGGGGGGGGTGGTTTTGGGGGGGTGGGGGGGGGGGGGGAGGGAAAAAAAAAAACACCGAAAAAAAAAAAAAAAAAAAACAAAAAAAAAAAGGGAGGGTGGGGAGGGCAACAAAAAAACCCCCCCCCCCCCCCCCCTTCCCCCCAAAAGCTTCCATACCTTACCAGAAGCTGGCCTCCAAGCCTTTGTCAACACTGATCTAAAAAGGAGAAGCTCTGGTGGTGGCCCGAGGGTGATAATTTACAATCTGCTCCTTTGCTGAGTGCTTACCGCCACACCGGCAGATACAATAATGAAGCCCCCGACCCTCAGCTCACTAGCTGAACTCAATCTTTCTTTCAGTGCTTGATAAATGAATGTGAATCTGATAACAGTTTGGTCTCAAAGTTTGGTGTTGATTGAAAAACTTCTTCATTTCAATTCCTCTTAATTCAGCCGACTGGCGACAGAGAGGAGTGAAATTAAAAAGCTCACTCTCAGGAGGTTTCACACTCTACTGTGATTACAGAGAGAAATAGGCTCCAGCCCCCCTACAATCTGTGTGCATACGCAAAACACAAAACAATTTGACAGGGCACTAGGAGAAACACAAGATCAGGACTGCACATCTTCATTTTTGAAGTCAAAATGGTAAAAGGGTGCTCCTGGGAAAGAACTTTTTAATACATTTCTCTCACTATCAGTTATTTTGCAGAAGGTGGATTTCATTTCAGCTT
This sequence comes from Atherinosoma microstoma, assembly GCA_037177055.1. NCBI lineage: Eukaryota > Metazoa > Chordata > Actinopteri > Atheriniformes > Atherinidae > Atherinosoma > Atherinosoma microstoma. The sequence continues at coordinate 22,307,973 of JBBBVU010000014.1, read as the reverse complement.
CTTCTGTGGAGTGATGGAGGTGCTAAAGCGAGCAAATCCAAAACATGCCAGCCATGACTGACTGCACGTAACCCACCATCTGTAAACCTTTAGGAAGAGTATTAGCCCACAAGGGGTGGCCCCCATTACTTTATGTTGTCCATCCTTCCTACTCCTATTATAACACTGATCATGACACAGATTATGCTTCAGTATTAAAAGTGAAAACAGAATTAAAGAAAGAGCTGTGCTGGTATTATCTGGTATCTATCTGTTTACTTTGTTTTATTATCCCACTTCTCACCAACTGTGCTGAATCTTGTGGAATGATCTCACTTCTTCAGCATTTTCTTATGTGTTAATTTAGGTGTAACCATTAAGGCGCTCTCTCTCCCAAAGGCAAAACCGGATCATAATATTGGAAAGAATTGCTGACAGAACTATCCATGAATTATTGCGACGCAACAATTTGTTGAGCAGCAGTTGAAATGTAATAAGTCACTCTCTATCCTGAAGGCAAAACATTTCAAACACAACTGCTAAAAAGTCTCCCTCTCAAGCCAAATAAAGCAAACAACCAACCAAATCTGTTATTTTAGTGATTATCATGTTCAAATACTGGTCTCTCTTTCATGGAAGATTTCTTTTGGTTTTATTTTCTTAGTTACTACTGGGCATTAAATCGGTTACAACAGGCCGACTTTCCATGTGCAGCACATCTCGTAGAGCCAAGCTAGTGTCAGATTTTTGGAACTAATGCAAAGTCAGATTTTTTGATGAGTGAAAGTTTGTAATAGTTATATAATTCCATATATATATACTTACACATACATATTAAGAGTTATATTGACATGGGAAAATAGAGTCAGTGTTTTCTGCCAGCGATGTATTTCAAGACTACATAGAAGTTACAGTGAAGGTACTGCGGGATTCTGCACTGCCATTTGCTCAGCTCCACACAGTGCTGAGAGTGTTACTTAGGAGCCTTCACTGTTCTGTTGGACAAACTACAGCCCTTGTTAGTCTGGTAAAAACAACAACAGCAAAAAAAACACTTAATCCTGCTAATAGCTTGCTTTTTGGGAAAGTTTTTAAGTGGATTGACATTCAATCAGCATAGATGGAAACACAATACTTGGGTGTATGTGCTAATTCACTATCAAAATCCTGCACTCAGGGCTGCAAGAGTGTGCACAATTCCATTTTTCTTAGCAGAAACAACATTGGCTCTCAGTCCCACTGTGTTTGCTAATCTTTAGCGGTTAAGTCAAAAATAATCAAATAAGCTAATTAGTTTTCCTGATCAGAAACTGCGGTCCACTGCACACTGCAGAATACAGTAATCCCATCATGTTGCAGATTGCAGACTTGTCCCCTGAGTGGAAGAAATGTACCTGAATGCAACTCCAGTTCTGTGTATGTCCTCAAAGCACTGAGGTCAAGCATGCTACAACTGGCAATGAAAAACAGTCAAATTGGACCTTTTCAGCTTAAAAATAATGTTTAAACACACTACTGTACTTTTAATGTAAAAAATGGTATATGTGATGCATTATGTTCTGTTTTACCATGGACTGCAAAGCAGACTTCAGCAAAAGACCTGCCAACACAGCAAAGTGGCTTTTTACTTCACCTCAAGCTCAACATAATACTTCCAAGATCTCAATATATATCAAAATATATCAAACCCATCTCTTATTAAGATAACAAGCAGATACGTTAAACTGTTAGAAATTGACAAACCATAGTCCATACACCATATTACTCAGATAGGAATCCTGTTTCTGATATAATGATGCATTACTCCTCACATTGAATATTTATATTCAAATGATGGGCTTGTCACTGTAATGACACACAATGATTTCAATTTTTATTACATTATTATGCCTTTTATTTCAAATCTGAGATGCTTTATACTCTATACACGAGCATCCTGCTGTCTCTGAAGTCGCATTTAATCAAACAGGATCAATGCTTCAATTGCAATCTCTGAATATGACACCAGTGTTGATGCTAAATTAAGTTTGTCCTAAGTGATGACACTGCGGTGTCTCGCCATATGGTGCACAGGGCCATTTAGATGTGTATAAAGAGCAGAACATAAGACTGGCTGTGGCACCCAAAGCTTTAAAAGGCAAACATTATATTATGTGCAGAGTTCATTATCAGGAGGGCTGTGCTCTCATGAGCACAGATGAAGTCCAGAAGCATTCAGTTTAGTCTACTGTCAAAGAGGCTCCCTCTTCATCCTTTCATCTTCCAAAAAAACACAATGAAGGAGGAGGGATGGGGCCTGCTGGCAAAGACACAGAAGCAGGGAGGAGGACAAAAAGAAGGAACAGGAGGTTCAAGGAAGGGAAAACAGAGGAAAAAGAGGAGAGAAATCGCCTCTCAACTCCTACCATTGTCTGGATGTAAATTTGAGCTGATCAAGATTCTACTAGCATCCTGACCGGCAGAAGTTCAATCTGTGCAGGCCGAACAGAGACAGAGCCGAACGGATAGCGACGTAGACTGAGAGCCACAGTGTGTTTAAGAGTGACTCACATACAAACAGATCCGCAGAAGTAAACACACACACACACACACACACAGACAAAGGAAGAGTGACTGGTTTGAGTAGAGGCAAAATGCACCACTTTAAAACCTATAACGCGGAAAAATAAGAGGGTGGATGTATTTAGAGCACAGCACACACATATACACACTTCCTACTGTTTAAATGTGTTCTGCTCAGATAGGCATGATCAGCTTTATTTACATTTAAAGTTTTAAAAGAAAAGAATATAAGGACATTTTCTAATCAACTAGAAAGAATGTGGATCTAATTCTAACAGGGAATGTGTTGAGGGTCTCTTTGGGTGGTGTGGACATGTCTGACCCTGATACCACCTCTCACCCTTAAATCCACTCACACTCCCTTTGGCCTCAGGTGAAGGCTAACTGACTGACCTGTTGCCTTTCACTCATTTAACTACAATAGGATGTCTGGAGGCTGGAGAGTATTCCACTTGCCTGAACCCAAGCTGAGTCAGAATGAGGCCCTGGAAGTCAACAGGTGAAAAAGGACCCCGGGGGAATTCCAGCGGGAATTCTGGGCTGTTTCTGATCAAGATCAACCATGTGTTGTGGATGAGGGGTAAAGAATATCGGCTTTAATCTCTGCTGGTAAAGTTATCTCAACTTGCACCTTATCATGGGATATAAAACTGCTTTTCACAGGAAAATAATTTCTAAATGCATCCAGCGAAACTCCCTGGAAAAAAAAAAGCCTCGACTCCCTTCGTCATTTTAAGTCCAAACTGACGAAAAATATGGGTTTGTTATACCGTTGGGTCACAGTTACACATTATGCCCCATTCATCTGTGACAAAGCAAGAGCAAATATTTACAGACAGTCTGTAAAAGACAGGACAATATGACATTTTTTCATTCGCTCAATGAGCTCACATGCTCAAACACGTCTTGCTCCTGATGAGCAAAGCAGCACCGATGACCTCAAGTAAAAGAACTTCAATGAGTCACATTCATGGATTATGAATGTATACTTTGTCTCATGACCTCTATGCTAACTATATTTGCTTCTTTTAATGTCTTTTCATATTGTCCTTATATTGATGTGTGTGTCTTTGTCCTCTGTCTTTTGTGTTTAAAGATGTGAAGCACCTGTTGAAAGTTTTGGATAAAAGTTGCCTTGCCAAGATCAAACAGACATATAACTTGCTCTGTAAAATACTAAATAAACTACGAATCCTGCATAAAGTCTTCATGATTCTACCCAAAATGTCCCCAACATTTGCTGTAGAGATGTTCCACCCAGGCTCTGGTGATCTGGAAACAGACTGGACCGGTTTGTTCGGGCTTTCACCCTGAAAATCTCTGACGTTTATGTGTGAAAACAGCTATATCGTCCTTTTGCTAGTAGAGGTTGTGTCTCACACATATGCACAAGTTTTGCTCCTTGACCAAGTTACAAGGAAGCTCAAGGACTAGTGGAGGAGAAACTCAGATGACTATCATCGCAATCTCTGTCTGCTTTGGTCTGTACACTAAATTCCGTTACGTTTAGGCACTAAAACTATTTGGTCGTGTTTAGAAAATATAACACCAAACTTTCATTGGCAATTTGTTTCACTAGTTGAACCTGGGACACCCAACATCGCTGTCTTAAAAAAAAAATGCTTTAACAAAGTTTTTAGCTGCTAAACATTAAAATGCATTATTTTGCTTTGCAATGAATTATCTAGACCGCAGTGGCTATTTTTTGTTAGAACAGCACTCTTCAAGCTAAACAAGATTAATGTCGTGCTTTGGGAGATTGATATTGTTTTGTCATTTAGAAAGAAAAGCTGCACTTCGCAGAAATAATGCCAAACAGATATAAGTTTGCACTTGGAGAACAGTCTGTAAAGGAAAGCCTAATTTATCTCCAACACTCTTCTGTCTGACAACCAGTCCAAGCAAGCTACATAAACTGTTAAACTAGAACCGCACAAATCAAAACTCTCTGCACTCACTGCCTCCATCTATCTCAATCCTCATATTTCTCCAAGAGCCCTCTAAAGATGTCGGCCTCAAGTGTTCTTCTAGGGCTCTACCCTCTCACAGAGCAGGAGGAGTGTCATCTATGAGAGATGGGTAGAAACCTTTTTGTTGGTGGTGGTGCTGCTGGTTCCCCAAAAGAGGATTTGGGAACATTTCAAAATGGCTGATAGGGCTGTATGGTAAACCAGTTAAAGGGGCTTTAGAGTGACAGTAAGGAAGAATTCAAAGAGGCTGATCTAGGCATACCTCTGGCAACAGCTCAGCCTCTGATAGAACTTGTTACCTCAGGCCAAGCCTCTCTTAGGCGCCATGCTTCTGCTGGAAAATGCCAAAAGCTTCCCCATGGCACTCAATGCTAGTCTGTGGGGGAGGAGGAGGGGGTCCCACCACACTGAGAAGCAAAAGCAATGAAGGAAATTTCTAAACATGCAGGCGTTTTCATCATTCTTTGGTGCTGTTTGGAGCAGGAGTTTGGATTAAACGTCTAAACTACACTAAAACGTCCCCTTTAATGGTGTCTGGATGTATCTCCCGTTTTATACATTGCGAAATCTAATGCTCTTCCTCTCATCTCTTTTAGAGATTCTCATCTTTCTACTTCCTCTCCCTCTCATTTCACAAGCACTAACTTTTAGCTGACCTTGCTATTTTTTCTATTTCATCTATACTTTCCTTTCAATCTATACACCTTTTACCCTTCCCCTGCTTTCCAACTCTACTCTGGTTTGCCATACTTCATTTGTCTCTTACTCTCTCCATCACACATGCTCTTTATTCTTGGACTTTTTCCTTTGTCCCTGCTATAAAACAGTCACATTCTCTTTGCTTGGGAGCCATATTCTTTTTGAATACACTACCGGTACACAAAAGGGCAAGTCTGATTAGCAGTCAATGTTACCACATGTCTCTGAGTCAATAATGTTTGTCAGCTGGCCCAGAATCAGTGCACGCAAGTACTATTTGCTAAAACGATTATGTTTTTTGTGGCTGACAAGTCAAAAATCTGTCTTGATTTTCAGAGTTTCTTGGAAGCTCAGCTGTATTCAGGTAATATCAAATCTGTTTTACAGCAAGATGTTCAGGGTGAAATATGTCATAATGTCTAGTTAGGTGGGAAATGTTAGTAGTAATAGTCTGCATATTAAGGAGCTACTGTACGCAACTATGATCGCCACAATATCGTGACATATGGGACTTCCAGCCAGGCGTTACTTTGGACACTGATTCAGTGTTGTAAGTAATCACAAAGCAACGGCTGGATCAGAAACGTACTGGGATATGTTTGTGTGTCATGTGGACTCATTTTGACGGAGAGACAATAAAGTCTGCTTGCCTGCCCCTGTGTGCATGTGTGTGTGCGTGTGTACACAGATACAAGCTCAAGCTCAGTGAGATATCCTCTGCCAGATATCTCGGTTTGTCTCTGAAAGCCATCACGTCCTTGCCATTGTTGGCTAAAACAACAGGGGCAAGCTGAGTGTGATGCACCCCCCACCCCCGAACAACCAGACAAATCTGTCAGCCTGGAGGGCAAAAGGAATGGGGGGGGGGGGCGGGGGTGAGTGGAGTCCATAATTCAGGAAAACAAGAAAAAACATTTAGCTTCTCAGATGCTTTCTTGTAAGAACTTGGTACCAACACAAAAGACATTTCAGCTATCCTCAAGCACAGAAGAGGAGCTTATTTCTTTCAAACTCCACCAACACTGTCAAGTGGCATTACCTGAGGCTATTTGACTGACTTCATGCGGCTCCTTCAGGGCCAACAAAAGACTTTCCACAACTACATTCACGCATACATTTAAAGTCAGCGGAGTTCTCCTTTAAATTGCGGAATTCAAATAAATCTGTATCATCATTCACTGACTTTATAATTTCCTGTTAGTTTTTTAGGACAGAGACACAATGGGAGGCATGTGGAATTAGGTCAGAGGCTACAGAAAGTGCACCTGGTTGTGAAGACTGTGACAGCTTTACGGTGCATGGGATTCCAGTCTAATTACAGGTGGAAGTGCATTGAGAGGAAAAAAAAACTGGGAGAAGGAAGGTGACGGCTGTGAGAATACAGTAGAAGGAGGCCAGGAGTGGGGAGGCGGGTGGGACAGAGGGAGACTTTACAGGTAAAAGTGGAGACATAAAATCCAAGCTGATGGGCCAGCAAGCTGCTGCACATCAACCATCCCTCCCACTAAGGTGCAACAGAAAAAAGAAAAAAAACAAAATAAACACATTTGCAGGCCATCTTCAGAAAGTGAGAACATGATTGAAGATGACAACTGAAAGCAGGAAAGCAAACAAACACATAATGGTAAACACAGATGGAAACATAGAGGACAAGTCACAAGGGAGACGGCGGTGTTCATTCTGGGTTCACCTTGACAACCCTTCGATAGAGAGATGGATGAGGGGAAGAGGAGAGGAAGTAACAGAGACTGAGCTGTTGTCCAAGGATCAAAATAGCACAGAAAAAGAGGTACATCCCATAATTTGTCTGTGAACTTGGGAACTTGGGTGCTGTCAAGTCTCCTCTACTTCCTGCACGTGCAGCATTGTGATGAAGAAAGGAGGTGTAGAGGATTAAACTCTTAGATCTGACAATTCAAAGGGAAGCTCTTCCAGCAGAGCTGGATACAAGAAGGAAACCAGAATTTTATAAAAAAATAACCCCAATGGATGAAGGTTTGCAACAGGTGGATACTTCAAAACAACAGAGAAGAAGTTTTAATCAAAATAATTGAGTTAGTGCATGTCAAGTCCACATTTGGAAGTTCTTCCTGTTTTAATCCAATTTTCGGTTAGGTTCACTTTTTATTTTTATTTGATTCAAACAAAGAAAAGATTTATGTTAAAAACGAATTTTCTTGTCTTGTTTTCTCTTGATCATGAGAAGCTCTAGAGAGACAGCTGAGCTGACCCAGATACAAACCATATCAGGGCCTCTACTATCACCCCCTCCCCCGGTGTTTCCTGAATACCCCTTTCTCTAAACCTGATGTTTTTGGCGTTGCGACAGTAAGTAGCTGCACTTGCCACACCAGCTGCCCTGCTCCAGAAACCCAGCCTTGGTATCAGGAATTTTGTCACGGATCCAGTCCCCCAGAGGGAACCCAGATCTCATGCAGGCTGCTGCTCTGAGCTCTTTATGTCGGGGATAGAAGAGGGAGGTTTCCGGGTCACTGTACATCCAAGGCCCTGACAGAAGCCTCCTGGGTCAAATTTACTTTTCTGGCCTCAACTAAACAAGAGTTAAACTGGGACATTGACACCAGTGAACTTTACATCTTCCTTTGAATTTCATGAGCCTCAAAACAACACTGTTAGACTGTCATCTTTAGAATCATCCTACTTCCATGACCAATTTTGCCACTGAGAAACTTTTTTTAATTGAAACATTGATGGTACTGAGATGTCCCATCCACAGTAGGAAGGTTAGAAGGATTTCTACCTGATATAGCCTATAATTGGACAGGTTTGATGTTACACATCATGTCAGTGTGCACACTGAGCATGTAATGACAGGCATGTCACTACATGCAAGATGTTAACATGCTTAGAGTGTACTATCAATACCATCTGCGATTCTTATCAGCAGTAGAGTGATACACTCCTGGTTCTGGCAGGGATACAAGCCAAGGTGAGCAGACTGTGGTTAAGTGGTCCATTCCTCCTTTACTCTCTTCCATCTTTCATGGCTTTTTCATTTCAGAGTCCTTTATCGCTTTGCCAAGCAGGCTCACCGCTCCCACATTTTTAATTAAAATCTAAAATGTGCAATAACTCTGGAGACCCTGGGTTTGCTGGCAAACAGGTCAGACGGTCTTGTTTCGCCTTTCAAGCCTTTGTTGCTTATTTCATCAAAGCCTGCCATCAAACTTTTCCATTTGCCCAATTCTGTTCACTTCACTGCAAATGCTTTGACATAAGCCAAACAGGATACACAGATTTAGAGAGGGTACACCTTTAAAGAAAAGCACTTCTGCAAGCGAATGAACCCTGGCTCTTAGACTATAGCCTAATCCATTCAAGAAGCCTGAAAAAATCCAATCCTTGAAGTCACTCTTCTTGACTTCCCATGACTCCCCGAAGACAAAAGGCTGCTTATGTAGACTGGATAAAGTCCCCAGTACTTTAGTTCAGTCATCTGGGTGCGGCTGCTTAGTGTTCTCACACACTTTCCAGAGGTGCAATAACATAAAATCCATCTCCCGTTTGGAATTACCCGAAAGCCATATGTTGTTTCAACCCAGGAAAGTGGTTGTTTGTCATGTTTCACAGCAATGATCCATCTCTGCGATCTCACGTTAAGATCACAACACGAGCAGGTGGGAAAGAAGCCTAATATTCTAATTGTAAGGCAGCCAGTTTTCCCAGAGCGTTTGACATGAGAGGCGGACAGCAACACCTCAGACAAAGATGGCCTCCATGAAACTCAAGATGAAATCATTGCACATGAAATAGAATTCATTTTTGGGGAAAGTATGCGGACTATCTATTACATCGGGACCTATGCTTTTCTAAAGTATCTCTACTCACTGAAAAAGAAAAAAAACTGGAAATCTGCAGATATCCTCAGTGCCATATTGGTGCAGAAGTCTTTAATTGGGCTGAAAAATAAAGGAGTCAGCTGACCTGTAAATGATTGACACGTGTATTATGAAAAATTGCAAGTAAAGACTGAAGTGTTCCCTCCCCCTTTTGTTATCATTCTACCTTTATCTCCTCACATATCAAAAAGGTAGGGGGGTGGGTGGGGGGTGGGGAGGAGACTGCCAGGTTAGGAATTCCGGGCCTCCTCCTTGCACAAACAGTGGGGAAAAAAAGCTCAAAGTATTCTGCAAGGCCACGGCTCATTCAGTGAAGAGGCAGGAGAAGAGAAGGGGGGGGGGCTCAAACAGTCTTCCCACATCCCACCCACCCCGGGAAGCATTCCACAGGTCTGTCTGCTCGCCCATCATTAAGCAAGACCACCTGCTGGCAAATCAGAACCCCCATCATGTTTCTCGAGAAGCCCGGCTAACCCCATTACCACTGACCCATTGGACTGCTGTACACACATATCATATCAAGTTAGTGTTATTTTGGGCAGTAAAACACTGCTCATTAACATCCCATAAGGACAGCATGCACAGTAGCTGCCCTCTGCTTCACGGATTTAAATAGATGCAACACAAAGGGGACAAAGAAATGATCTCTGATGCAGCTGTTGCATGACTATGCATGGACTTCTGACTGGCTCGTCTCTCTTTCTCTCTCTAAAAAGTTGAAGATAGAAAAAAAAAAAAAAAGGAAGGGGAGGAAGAGATCAAGACGGAAGGAAGAAACGGCCCTTTGTTGCTGTTCTTTGTCAGGGCCTTGAGGGAAAGACTTTGACATCAAGTCATCAAGAGCTGAAACAAAAGCAGCTGATAAACAGAGAGAGACAGATACGATCTCCCTGTGCACTCAACACTTCTCCATCAAGAGGGCTTCCTCTCTTCCAGAACCCTAACACCTCCGCCTTTGGTCTTTGTTGTAGAAAAAAACTAAATGGAATTGATGAAAAAAAAAAAAAAACAGCACAAACTTTTTTTTTTCCTTCATCATCTCAGCTTTTTAAAGATCTCCAGGGCATGTAGTTCCACCGAGCCTTCGTCCCTGTTTAAAAAAGACTTCCTTTTTGTTTTCCCAAAGAGATTTCAAGTGACTGTACTAGATTTTTTTTTTGACACGTTTATCTGTCAACTCTTTGCACTCCACAACTGACAGCAGTAACACTGCACTGAATGGTAGCTGCAGGACCGGACAAGAGAAAAACTCTGCGTATACACAGACAAGGTGCAAATTCAACAATAAAGAGTTAGGTAAGGGTACGCCTTAGTTTTTAGGTGTTTGAGTCCCTTCATTTAACAGAAACATGTGAGTTAGTAGAAATAAAACATGTGGAAATAGAAAAGATGGGCATTCGCCTTCATTGTAACATTAGCAAACAGCATATTAAAAGTCAATCGGCGCATCGAATGTTAAACATACGCCTGTGGAGGGCAGATGTGTGGCATATGAGGGCCTTTGGGCCATGCCATCACACATACAATCCGAATCATCTGAAGTGCCACCACCCAGCAGGAGTAGAAGGAGTGTGAAACATAACGCTAGGAGGCATCTATCTTCACACGGCCCTGATCCAAACTCTTAACAAATATGCCACAGCAAACCCAACATCCCTCACGGCCCATGTCCTCACACGTACTTTAAAAAAAAAAAAGAAAAAACCTTCATTCTGCATCACTCATCTTATTTTCTCTTATGCCCACGTCTCTCTCAAGGCTCTCGGTGGCAAGGAGCTCACACAAAGCCTTTTTTCATCCACCTCAGACAATGCACCTCCCCACCTCGCACTCTGCCAGGCATTCCTGAGTCTATCCTAGCTATCGAAAATGTCAAGAATGAGGAGAGAGCAGAGGAGGGTGCAGTGAGCGCTGCGGCAGGTAGAGTCTTGCCCCGCTGCGCTCACATCCCACAGTCTCCAGGGTTAGTGGTTGCATGGAACGGATGGGATCTGACTTGACTCTCTTAATTAAACCTCTTCACTTGAACAAGCCTCAGAGCTCATTCTCCTTTGGATGAAGGCATTCAAGCTAATTACCGGGCCCGTTTTCACTCCCGAAAAACAAAACAAAGATTTCATGATGGGACTGGACATGACAGTTGACTTCAAATATTACATACTGGATCATCAGAGCACGGAAACCTTTGTGGGGAAAAGGTTAAATTTTTTTCAAACGAGAGTCTTTTAACTTCTGCCTTGTGACTGTAAAGGCAATATGAGAAAATCAGATTATGCAAAGTAAACCCTCTTCAAATATAAAGAAAACGAAACAAAAAAAAGCCTGTTTATCACAGCCAAGAAACTCCCCCATTCCAACAGGAGTCCAAGAGGAAGAAAATGGGGCTGAATAAAAAGGTTAGCAGAGCAGTGTTTCGTGCCTGGACAGACAAACAGAAGAAGTTTTATGCGTGTGCCAAATGCAACTTAACACTGCAAACAAGCTCCATCCATTGGAACATCCTGCCACCCAGAACTGTGGAGAAGAAAGCACACAGAATATAGACCCTGCAGCTCTGAAACAGCGATTGCCCCGGAGAACGCCGCGCTCTCGGTGCTCCGGGCCGCTCTCAGTGTGAGATTCAAACTTTGTACAGCTGCCAACATCGTCAAGCACCAGTAAAAGTTAAACAGCAGCGAGCTTACTGCTCACTGGCATGAAGGCACAGGCTGCTACACTTAGATGGTGAGATTTATTAGACACGGCTGCACGGTTCGCCTTACAAGGCCCGGACTAATTATTTTTCAACCCCCCCCCCCCCAAAAATGGACTCCGAAGAATAATGGTATCAAATGAACTTGTTTCATGATGAATTTCAGATCTGCAAAGCAACAGACTCATTAAATATTTGTTTGTCTCTCTTTAACAACAAAGTTAAAATGTATGAGCCTGCGAGTCACTTGTAAAATGAAAGAGTTAATAAAACGGCCCGACTACAAGGTGCAAAGGTTGAGAATCATCCCGTAACTGCTCAACCCCTGTCCCTGAGTTGTTTATCAGTCACACCTATCTAGGCTTCACAGAAAGACTGCAGCAATGCCATGGCAACAAAGCTTCTGAAGTGACTCAGGTGTTCTCGTTTCATGAAGTTCGGGGGAAATTTTAACTCTGTGACCCTGAGGCTGTGTCATTTTAGCACCCACCCATGTATGAAATCCTGGCTGCTTTAAGTGACTTGCAATTACTTTGAGTTATCAAATGACAGCATGGATCCTCTACTGAGCTCCTCTGATACATAAGATGTAATCATTACTCCAAGAGTTATCTGTTCAGACACTTGAAACTCATAGTATACGTTCTTTTCCACACAAAGCGTACCATCTACGCGCAAACTCACCATCCACGCAGTGCTCCACGTCCTCCAGGTTGCGCAGGGTAATCCTCATCAGACTCGAGTTGAGCATGAGTTCGTTCTTGTGCTCCGGCCCCACGGACTCCGTAGCAGGATTGAGAAAAAATATGCGCGTATCGCCCGTGGCAACCTGGTTGTCACAGATGCCAGGGTTGCCGAACCCGCCGATCATCACCTTGTTGCCGCCATCCAGGAGGATTTCGCGGTTGATGTCGGTCTTTCCTTTCAAATAGCGCCACACTCTGACCTTTAAAGAAAGACAAAAGAGAAGTGCATTTGTTTCAGCATCCTGAACACACATCACATCATTAACTAGTAGGCGCAAAGGTGCATTTTGGAGACTTTGTGCCTTTTTCAAGCTCCCTGCTATCTAAATCAAAACTTATATCCATTTATCTTTTTGTGATGACAGATTGGAAACTGTCTGAAATCTGACCGTTGAAATTCATAACTGATTCCTTTCTACTTAATTAAACTCATCCATTAGCTCCAGGTAGTGTTTGTCTGCTAAAGTTGTAACACCACATCCACAAATAAGCACTGCATTACAGACAGAGAGGCGAAGGCAGCTTTATGCACAGTCATGGGAAAGCTCACTCCTTCTGTTACATATTAGTTGTCTTGTCTCATTTCAGCATTTAGTGGAGGTTTTCTGTGTCTAGAATGAGAGCTGTGCGCCTCTAATCTGCTCCATTCATTCACCGGGAGACGGGAAGCAAGTGGGCGCAGAGGAAAAGAGCCGCGAGGGAGCTGACCAAACAAAACTTGTTTATTTTTCACAGATTATAGAGTGGCCTACCACAAGTCTGCCATGGTGCAAAAGTTAGTTTCACAATGAATGGCCAAGGGTGGAAAAAGGCTGATTCCTGAGGGGAAATTTGCATATTGGGAGGTTTTATGTGATTCTTTATTTTCTAAATCAGGGACTAATGTGGCAGCTTTCAGGCCACATGTAACACTAATGACAGCATAACGCTTGACCACACGTCTTTAATACATTGGCCACACCTTGCAGCACTTGTCAGGGCTCTTTACTAAGAAAGGAGAGCATTTTATTCTCTTAAAAATTAGGATTTTCTTTCTCTCGTAACTTGAAGTGATCTTTTTTCACATTTCATTTACTTTTATATCCCCAAGGACACCTTTAATACTGCCATAAGTCAGAAATGCCTAGTTTGGGATGCAAATTGTGCCATTTGTCAGCATCACCAGAGAATAAATCAAAGCTCAGAATATTATCCCTGCGGCCACTGACAAATGACAAGTTGCATATTTCCAACCTTTATGACTAGACATCCAGTCAGGGGCCACTGAGGGACCAGTTTCCTGCTGCAGCATGTTTTGGATGATTACATGGTCGGTTAGGCCTGCCTTATAGCTGTGTAATTGGCAAGTGGAGATAAAAAACCATCTCTGTATTTCTAAAAGCAAAGAGGATTCACTGTCAGTGTCCATGAAGCCGCTGCCAAATGCTTCAGGATGAATGAGTTTATAAATTGTTTCTCGGGAAAGCTGTTCACCTCCCTGAGAGTTGGAAGAAAGCTCGGTGTTAATGGCCTCCATCCGCTACATAAGGGGACATATATCTGACAATGTGACTTTTAAAAGTCTACAGCCCTGTTAGCAGGTGTCTTTGCACCGCCGCTGCGGATACTTTACGCGATCCATTTGAGAAAGCACATGAAAACACTTACCTTGCAAGAATAAGTATTATGCACCGGGTCCATGTTTATTATTTCGTCCACGGTTCCGGTCAAAACTATATTGGCTTCTTCTTCCCTGTCCTCCAAGTTTTTCTCCGGGCAACTTGCGGCGCAAAGCTGCCCCAGAGCCACGAGTAGCCCCACCAGGAGCAAAGCTGTCCGGCTGGCCCGAAGTGTCCGTTGAGAGCTCATGATCCACCACACACACACACGCACACACACACACACACACGCGGATGAAACCCAGAAAGTAAACTTTTCTCAAATTAAATTTGGCCGCTCGGAGCGTCCAAGCGCAAACTCCAAACTATCCTGAGTGCGTTTCAAGTGTCGCACAGAGCCTCCTTTCCGCAACTTCCCAGCGTTTAACCGATGTCTCTTTCACCCTGCAGCCCTGCTCCTCGCATCTGCAGCCCGGGTTCAAAATCCCTCTCTGCCGCCGCCGGCTGGGAGACCAGGAGGGAAGAGAGGAACTAGGAGGAAGAAGGAGGAAGGGGCAGGGATCTTTCTCTCTCTCTCTCTCTCTCTCTCTCTCCAGGAATGCAACTACACCTCTCTCTTCTCCCCCTCTCGTTCTCTCTCATACACACACACACACACACACATAGACACACACGTCCACAGTGACGCTCCAGGATTTGCATGCAATCTGAATTGCTGATCCCACAAGTGAGGATGAGGTGGGTGATGATGGTGGGGGTGGCTGGAGGGCTGCACGCTGTGATGTCTGCAGAAGGTGGCTGTCCAACGCCGCCCCCAGTCGGACAGACACTGTTTTTACCTCTGGTCCTCATCAGTGACCCCCCCCTCCTCCTCACAACCTGCACTTAAATTGTGGCAACTTCTTGAAACACTGTGAAGGATTTGTAGTCTTATTCATCTCATTCATACCAAACATATGGACTCTTTTTTCTCTCTACTTGTCTAAAACATTTCAGCTCTTCTTTTTTTTAAATTTAGGAGAGAGTTGGCACATTCAATCAATCCTAATATGATAGCTTTCACGGCATATTGCTATACTTCCAAAACTGTTTTGAATTTGTGGTTCAAAGTGATTTTGAGGAAAACTTGCTTCTATCCTCCAGAGAATTGTCACCAGACTGCACACTTTTTCCCAGCATGTTTTTCAGCTGTTCTCCAAAAGCACAGATAGCATCAGATGCTGGCGACAAGTAGTTGCTTATCCATCAAACAGCCACAAATTTTCTCAGGATCTGATGGAGACCAACAGAAAGACATCACTCCCACTGAATGATAATGTTTCTGTGTTTGATAGACAACATTTTCGACAACTTTTATAAAGATATTTAGAAGAAATTCCAGTCATTTTATGCTGTCAAGTTTGGACTTGCTACATCAAAGTCTCCTCAGGTTTTACAAGGGGTTAGATTTCACCATTCAAAGCCTTTTATTCATTCATCAATATTTTATACTCTGCACCAGTGTCCTCCAGTTCAGGATGACTGACGGTTGAAGTTTATCCCAGTTGTGACTGTTTAAAAGATGAGCTCAACTCTGGACAGGTTGTCAATCCAAAACAAGATCATCATAACACCACCAGTGCTGAATTTATTGCACTTCACAGTGACTAGAACATTTTTTTATGTTTACTTTAAGCTCTTTGAATAACATTTCTGTAAATAACGAGCTAAAGAGTGACAACTGGAAACATCCGATGGAAGACACCCCCCGGTGCCTCAACATCCAAACTCACCCTATGTCATGTGTCATTAAAGATTCCCCTTATGTCGTAAAACTTGCCATGTTTAAATCTATAAATGCAACCATATGGCTATTTTGTTAGAGCTCTTTCTTTAAGAGCAGACAGTGCGTAAATTTCCACTCCTCAAAAGCTGTAATTTTAACTACCCTTCTATTCCTGGGGAAATGACAGGCTTGGTTATGCGCAGTTGCTTGAGAGGATATTTGGAGAAATTTGTTCAAATAGGTTTCAGTGGGGACAGCTGAGTTAACCCAAATAAATCCAACATGTCTCTTGAATGGTAAGGTTTATCTGCCCTTTACAGCTAATTTGTGTAAAAGCTTCCATTATAGAAGAACACACGCTTTCATTCCCTTTCCTTGTCTTCTGTTTAGGTACATTTGAGTCAAAGTTGTTCAAACACAAATTATTTCCAAAATCAACTGATGACATAATGTGTAATTAAAACCTGGAGCTGCTCCACTTAGAGCTAAAGGCACACTCTGTGGTCTTGAACAGCATTTTCTTTGGCCTTCGCTCTGGATTTAGCTTAGTTTATTAGCAGTAATGACTACTTGGAAAAGGAGCGGAAATGCAAAGACGTCTCCACTGCATGTTAGTCCATCATAGATTATTCTTTGCACATGTTGGTGTTGGACAGGGATTAGAGCTGTAATTTGTGGCTTTATTTTTGTTTCCAGTTTCGAGTAAACAAGTGAGATTGCAATTTCAAACTTTTAGAAAACATATAAAGAATAATTAGAACATTAGACATATTTTAAATGGCCACATTTTTTTCTTAGATAATTAGTCAATTTTGAGCTGGTATACTGCCCTCTAGTGGCAAACACGCAGAATAAAACTTTCCAGCTACTGTGTTCTTTTAAATGTTTTCCCAATTTTGCCCTTAAGTTTTATCTGATGATGTCTCCCCTCTCTGGGTCTGAGCACATCAAAGTTGGACTGAGAAAAGTGGAAAGCTGTCTTGTGGTCAGATGAATTAAATTTTGAAATCCTTTCTGGAAATCATGAATAGTGCATCCTCCAGGTTTAAGAGGCAAAGGGACCAGCAGGCTTATTATCAGCTCACACTTCAAAAGGTAGCATCTGTGCTCTTATGCAGATGCATTAGTGAACATGGCTTGGGTAATTTGCACTTCTGTGAAAGCCCAATTTAGCAAAGCGATTGACAGATTTTGGTGCAATAATCAGATAACATTTTTTCAAGCTTTGATTTCTTTTTTTCTTTTTTTTTTCCAGCAAGACAATACCTAACAGCGACCCTCCATATTAAGCAACAAGAAAACCACACAACTTCCTTAATGGAAGGAACTTGGCACATGTTAAAGCAGCTTGATTCTTTGGAAGAAGCATGAGCTATACTGGCACACCTGCAGCCCAAACCTTTTATCCAATGAAAACAAATGGGGCATTATTAACCATTTAAGTCCTATTGCAGTGCCGATGATATAAAATGACACTCTTCAGCCCATTCCTGGTGCGTAAATGATCAAATAAAGATTCAACAAAGGTCATCCTAAAGTAAGGATTTCAGTCTAAAAACTTCAACGGTCTTGTGATGTCATGTAATTGGCCCATTTTTTTTTCTCCGAGACAACAAAATCGCTCAGGTTCAACATTTATATTAACTTAATAAGCTTTTATATTAAACCATAGGGTTATAAGGAAACAGTGTATTCTGTTTTTATTTACATTTCACACAAGTTTTTTTTTGAGAAAGCTTATATAAATGCCGGATTTAAACATTTTCTGTATCGGGAAGAAATCATCGACAACTGTTGAAGTCAATCTTTCCCTGTGGACACAAACCACAATTACTGGAACGCCTTTCATAATGTGAAACTTACCAGTGCGTCCCCCGCAGCCCTCTGTGCAGTTATCTCTTGGCAGTTCTCCTCCCAGAAATATTTCAACAAAAAGCAACACAAGAGTACTCAAGCCTTAGCAAGGACTTGACTGAATGGAGATATTTCATAGAAAATATGTGTGACTCAAAGTGAAGACAGTTGCAATTACAGCAGGAGATAAAGAAAAGTTGTAAGCTGTAAGATTTGAAAATATATAGTAATTACTTACATTAATATTGGCTAATGAAAATAAAAGAAATACTGGCAGTTCAATGCTTGTCTTGGGTTTAAAAGACATCATTGCAGTTGATTTTGTTTCGGTTTTTCCGTTTTAATTTTGCAACACCTTTTGCCTGTACTGATGGCATGCACAGAGGAACTGCAGCAGCTGGAAAGAGTTGACCCTGTATTCAGGCGTGTGTCACTGGAAAGAAAGAAATGTAACCAGAGATGCAGCATAAGCAGCTAATTTGAATTTTGTCCAATGGGATGCAATTTACTGAGAAGCAGCTGCATTGCTGCACCCATGTGTATTACTGCATCACGGTCAATCAGAGAATCACAGTGCAGCACAGTAATGAAAACCAATCCAACCTTTTGGCTTGTGCTCTATTCGAGTAAGTGATATCTTACAGTGTGTGCCACATAAATAATGCACCACTCCTGCTAAAGTCATTCTGGTTCTTGGCATTCACTCTTGTTCTATTTAAAAATCTTTCATCCCGATATTGTCTGTTGATGTCCCGCTTTACTAAGTGATGTTTTATATTTCTCTTAGAAAAACTTGGCAGGCACAACCCCACATAGCATTTCCAAAAGTGCAGTACACTCATACTTGTCGCACAAAAACACAGCGAGACACATTCCAGTGTTATCAAACGAGGCTGCTGTAGCTCTTTTGTTTTTCTAGAAGACAAGCCCACACCTCTTTATCAGGTATCAGCATGAGAACAGTGGAGCGAGCCTCAGCTGCCCAGCATCTATCTGTGTCAGATTACAGACGTGGTTTTCGGTTCCCTGCAGCCCGGCCTGCCCTCTCTCTGCAGTCTCTTATAACCTGGCTGAAGACATGCTATGGATGAACTCATCTGGTGATGTGCTCACAGTGTGAAACACAAGACATTTTATCTGTTTGTGTGCATGCATGAATACAAATGCAGATTTTTTACAAGTATTACAAAAACAGATAAGACGCATCTGTGAACCATCAGCAAGGATAGGTTGTTTCCAATTAATCACAACCAGTATCTTTTTTTTTTATTCCTGCGGTTCCAAAACCCTTCAAGGGATCCAATTCAATAACAAATAACAACTGCTGACCTGGTCTCCTTCATCCTGTCACCATGTTTGCTTGAAAGAAGGAACTCTGTCTTTTTTCAGTCGTAAATCTTAGAGCTATTAAAATCTGAGCAGGATTTCCCCTTTAAGATATCATGAACATACTGTACCCCATGACTCTGGTTCTAGTGAAAATAGGCAATACAGTATGGGGAAGCATGAAGATCAATAAGCTTAGATGAAAAGTCAAGGACAAAAGGGTCTGAAAATGTTGCACCCAAGAGAAATAACTTGAAAATATCTAAACTTAGCACAAAAAGTAAGGAATTTGTGTTTGGTCAATTATCATTATGTTGTCTTAAACATGATTAGAAAGTCTGATTAGTCACCTTTACAATGAGGTACAGTATAGTGCTTGTGTGGAGTGAGCAACACAAAGTGCCCCCACCCCCAAAATGTGCCAAAACCCCTTGCAAAATCCTCCTCTTGTTTTGAGATTCAAGTGCTGCGAGGTGTGTGCCAGCCACAGATTTATGACCTAACTGATAGACAGACAAGTAGAGGGGAGATTTTGGATCCTATATCTCCAAAATCTGGGACATAACTCCATCCTCCAGGATGACAGTGCTGTCCCCCACAGAGCCAGGATCATCACAGGGTACCCAAAGAATTTAGGAGTGGATAGGATCGAATGGCCTGCAGTGAGTCCAGACCTCAACCCAACTGAACACTCATGGGATGAGTTTGGTCACGTTGAATGTGCTAGACTGACCAATGCAACTCCTGCGGTTGACCTCTAGCAACCTTTAGAAACAGGATGCTACCTCACAGCAAACTGTGACCAGCATGAAGAGGAGATGCCAAGCTGTTGTGGCTGTGTATGGATCACAGCCACAAAAAGTGTAAAAATGGCAGATTTGTTTTTTTTTTTCCTCCTTAATGTGGGAGAGTGCAATGATCCAATCCACCAAGCAACTCAAAACCAGAGTGAATCCCAACAGGAGAATAATGCAGGGGATTTTGTAACATAACGTGGGGACGCTACCCACTCATTTATCTGTGTTGCTCAACCCACAGATGCACAATTCTGACAAGTAAAAGAGACTATCAGGTTTTTACAACTATATATAATACATCAACCGAACACAAATGTTCTTACTTTTTCTGCTAAGTTTATATGGTGGATAATTTATCAGGAAAGAAATATTTCATTGGTTAAGGATTTCATAATCATAATGCCTACTATGTTGAACGTATGGGTGAGACCACATCTGGAATGGGGCAAATTTAATCAAAGGAAATATTGAGTTATGATAATGTAATGCGTAGGGAATCAAAAAGGACATTTTCCATCCAATCGTTATCATGGCTTGTTCAATCTTTCTGATTATACAGTGTGTATTTAGTGAGTAAGAAGTGAACACATAAGCTGAAACTTGCTACAGTTTTTCAAAAATGGAACAATGAGAGTTTATCTGAATAAATTTGAGTCTGTATTTCCTGTTGTCACACTTGCAGCAGAAGATGTTTGTCAGATTTTTTTTTCACCTCTGGGTTGATTATTCTTGTCACACAGGCACACATTTAAATGAGCTGATTTGTCTGCAAAACTGGAGGGATTTCTTCTGGTATTTGTAGAAGTGCTGCGCAGAAACTGCTTATGCAGCTCAGCGCATTTCCATGAGAAAATAGCTTCTTTTAGTTTGCATTTCTACTCAATTCCAATCTGTTTTGGAGCTGTTACACCAGCAGGAAGATTGGGCTTAACCAAAGTTGATTGGTTTCCTAAAAAGGAGCGGTGTCGTGTAATTCAAAACATTAGTTTGTTTGTGTTTAGGCATTGCACATTGTTTACTGGACTTTTTCGCTGTGTATTAGCTGTATTATGTTGTTTATGGTATATATTAGGAACTGGTCCAGTAAGTGTTCAGCTAGATTTGTTGATGTCTTTCAGGCATATATGGAGTAACTTCTGTCTGTATGACAGCTGTAGCCTCTCTGCATTGCCTTACAGGGGAGTTTGATGTGAAGCTAGGAAGTAAAATAGGTGTTTTCCAAAGCTATATTATATTTGGATAACTGCAGCTCCACTTTCCCCAAGTACGTAGAAGGCAGTGGAGATAGAAGAGCTGCAGCAAACAGACTGTGTTTAGCTTTGACAGTTTGCCAGATGGCCCTCTGCTTTGTGGCGTCAAGTCTAAACAGGAGATGTGGATTCACACCTGGTTTTATCCCTGTGTATTTAACTGGAATGTCAGATAGTTCAATGCCCTGTTGAGACCCTCCCATTTATTTTTTTTTATTTTTTTATAGCCTCAGCTTTCTGTTTTTGCCAAAAAAAGTCTGCAGTTTGCCTTGCTTTGTCTACAGATAAAAAATTTCTTGCTACTTTTGGAATGTTCACACAAATTTGGACTTTGAGGTATCTCCTTTTTCTCTCATTCCCAAATAGACTATATCTTTCCAATGATAGCCTAAAGTTCCTTGATGTTTTTTTTTATTTTCTTTTTACCATTATTAGAATCTCTCTTATCTCATTGGACAGCCATAGATAAGATCGAGTGGAGACAAGATAATGAAGTGTCTGTGAGGAACACCATGTAGGCCAAGTATGCCTAATTACAGATAGGAGGCCAGATAAAGTCCCTTCATTTCCTCATGTCACACATGATGACTACACTGCCTCTAATGGATTTTTTGTAGTATCCCCACTCAAATACATGGCACTTATTAAAAGCTCCCTCTGTAGTGTGTCTGGCACACAGTTTAGTGTGATAGCAGGGTGTGAAATCTTTTCTATCAAAAAAAAGAAAAGAAAAAAGAAATCCCAAAAATGAAAGTTGCCAAAAGCCAACCTCAAATCTAATATTCCAATATGAGTATCTGCTAATTACTATGTGTAAAAACAGCTGTGAATTGTTAACTGGCCATATTGACAAGCAATGAAAGATAGCAAGTCTGGCTCCATTAGTTTGTTACAAGACTTCTCCATCCATCTGCTCCTGCTCCCTCCTGCTCATTTATGCAGAGTGGACACAATTTACAGATGGCCATTTTGTCTAATAGAGACTGTTCATTCACTCTCAGTGTACTTTTTGGCAGCCGCTAACCAGGGTCCATTAGGAAATGAGTCCATTGTGAATGCCCACAACTACGCCAGTGCAGATGAAAGACAAGATCAAAACCTGTCTGAGTCACCCCTGTTGAGCTGATTTTGTATTCTCTGTCTGTGGACTACTTAAGCTGCTGGATGTTTAATGAGACTATTTTGATGTAAAATAGTCTACTTCAGTTAACTTTTAATGCACTATATCTCTTCTGTTTGACATATTTAATCTCACTATAAGAAAACAATTTCCAATGGGAAGAGGATGGGCCGAGTAGAAGAAGAAGAAAAATGCTTCAGTACAAACACTAATGACGTTTTAAGCCTGATGCAGCAGCATTCAGTCTTATACTCCCTGATTACTTTTTGATCCACAGGAATTCTGTCAAAGATGACCTTCATGTCCGTAAGCTGGACTCTAAATTCCTCTACAAAGTAGTTCATGGATAAGTTGTAGTATTTAGACTTAGTAAGGGGAGGAAGCTTGATTGATACGTTAACTTTGTGGATGTATGAGTGTCTGCGTCTGTCCTTTCCGAAGTCAGAAAGCTGAGCAGAGTGCCAGAAGACAAGCTAAGCACTGAGGCAAGAAAGTGCAGCATCATCATGGATCGCTCTTTTGCAGACTCTGTTCGATCTAAAATGCTTGTCAGGTTGCATTAGCTTAATGCCCACTCCATTGTCTCCGAGCCACATTGCACTTTTCCATCTGACCAGCGATGCTAATTCAATCCAGCCCTGTAGCCCAATCATTTAAATCTAATACTGCAACAGATTTTAAACCAAATTTTATTCAAAAAGAATACATCTAAAATTACTCTAAAGCCATTATAAATCTTCAAGGTCATTGATTCTGTTGTCATCTTCCAAGCTTCCAACACTTTGCATGGACTGCTGTTGTCACAGTGTTTGCTTGACTCCTATTCTACCCAAGCTATCCATCTCGAGGATGCAATAGATGAAATCTAATGAACTGAATAAACAAAATCCCACCCCTTATTGACAGCATAGTTGCTCAGTGGATGTGCCACACTGAATACAGGCATGTTGCCTAAGCAGGTGGGCAGAGACACTCGGACCAGGATATAGTTCTGGGCTGTTGCCAGGATGGGGATAAGAGCCGCCTACAGCATCCAGAACCAGATGTTACCTCATGAATCCTCGCCCAGGAATCTGTGACTCATACCAAATCCCTCCTTCTGCTCCACAAAATTCCCTGAGAACCTGTAGATGACTGAGAGGAGGAAGCGGGAAGAATAAGGAAAGATGGAGGAGGATAAATCATAAAATACGTAACAGGGGCAGGGAAGTATAAAAGAGGGAAGGATTTATTGCTGGACTGATGTAAATGAGTAAGGTGGGTAGAAAAGTAAGTGCAGGAGTAAGTTTACCTTTTCTACCACCCCACTCTCTCTTCCTTCGGAGTAAATTAAATGACAGGCTCCATCATAGGAGAAATATTTCTGGCTAAGGGAAGAGACGAAGCAGAAAATAAGCAGGAGTGGTGGTAGAGGAATCAAAGCGTCAGACAGATGAAAGTGTGCTCAACATCCTGTCTGTCACTTAGCGGAGGAGGCCGGCTTGTTACGACAGGAGCCTCTGTGGCTGTGAGCTAGCATCCATTTGTGGTGCTCGAGTAGTTTTATGTATGTGTTGAAGTCGAATGACTGCATGTGTGTTTCACCTCCCTAAAGTGCCCTTCCCTTTTTCTTTTCTCTATTTCACAGACACACAAACTCTTCAGTGAAAGCACATGTCTCAAAGAAAGGTGAGTCTCGTTGAGTGAGTGAGTGTCTCATCAGTGAAATATGTCCGGCTTGGCTAGGCCTGAGAGAGAGAGAGAGGCCCTTGGGTGCAAACGCACAGATCTAGATAAATAGATAGATAAATACTTTATTGATCCCAAGGGAAATTGTAACAACTCAGCAGCAGTTTAAAAACAAATAAAGTACTATGTAATAAGAATATGTAATAAAATGACTCTTGCCCTAGTCCGGTTGTAAAAGTCTTA
>JBBBVU010000014.1:22241446-22251561 GCA_037177055.1 Atherinosoma microstoma | reverse complement strand
GTGTGTGTGTGTGTGTGTGTGTGTGTGTGTGTGTGTGTGTGTGTGTGTGTGTGTGTGTGTGTGTGTGTGTGGTCTCCATTCCTTTGTGTGGCCTGGGTCCCTCTGGACCTTTTGGTCAGAATGTCAGGAGGTGACCTAAGCATTAGTGGTTTGTTTGTCAATGCAAATGTGCATGAATGGACAGAAGAGCTTCATTTGCTTTGTGTTTGTCATGTTATAACTATTAAATTAGAGAAGTAAACAAATCAATGTAAAATGACCTTTAAATTAAAAACATGGTCTGTGTTTATTTTCTTTTAAAAATATTTTTATTTTCTTTCACATTAAACAACATAATCAAAGAGCTGTACACATTTTACAAATCACACATTTCCACAATGACTGTTAAGGGTGTTATAAAAGAAAAAAAAATGCAGCTGAATTCATAGGAAATGCCTTTTGGTGGTAGGTCATATCCCAGAAACTCACAAAGACCCTATTCAATTAGCTCCTAATGCTCGTAAAGATTTATAGCTAAACCTGACCAGTCTGGACTGATTGTAGCTAGTATTTTCTGAAAAAAAAAAAAAAAAATCAAAACAAAAACATCCAAGTGCTTTTAAGATGGAGAGAATGAATCAAAATCCAGTAGCCCGTAAGGGACAGTGGTAAAAAATAAAAAAAAAGCATCTATCAAAGCTTTTAAAAATAATTTTTTTTACTGATAAATACACAAAATGAACTACAATTTACAATCAATCACGGTAAAAAAACATAACACATTCAACTGACTGAAATTCAACCAGACCATCAAAACCAATTATTTCATTCTCTTGCCAGTCAAAGGAAAGCCACAGTTTGATTGAACAGGTATTAGTGAGATCTCTTGATATTCATGTGTGTAGTGTTGATCTAGGAGGCACAGCTGAGGCACTTATGGTTGAAAACCCGCTGGCCGCACCTTCATCTCCACTCTCTTGAGGGAATAGTTGGGACCGTGCCAGCCGTACCAAGTGATCCCATCTGTGCTCTTTGTGTGCTCACCGTAGCGGTAAAAAACGCCATTCAGATTGGAGTCGGTGCAGCAGTTGTACCAGTAACCACCTGGCAGGAGATGAAGGAACAGAATTAGACTTCATGGTCAATAAAAGGAGGATATTTAGTTGTATTGAGGACCTGGGTTGTTTTGAACTCAGAATTTACCTTTGCGCAGGGATGCACAGTCATCGACACATTTGTCATTGTCCTTGTTCATGGTGCTGAAGTTGGTGTTGTTGTGGTAGCGCAAGGAGTCTCCAGCGTTTCCACTGTAGTTGGCTATGAAGAGCTTGTAGCTGTTAATCTCATTACCCACAGTGAAAAATCCATACTCAGCATAGCGGGTTTCTCCTTCCCAGTCCTGCATTAGAAAACACATATGACTTATATTAGACAGGGGCAGCTATAGAAACTCAGAACATTGACTGACATTGTCAGCAAGAAATTATTATAATACTAATACTTAATGTATTCTTATTTCTGGCTATGGTTTGAATATTCTCACTCTGCAGTGTCTCTGCCCTATATGTATGACACATACCTCCATCTCAATCCTGAGCATACTGGGCTGCCTTGTTAGGCGGATGATGTGGTCATTCCCCAGCCAGAAGTCTCCACGGATGGATCCAAATCCATTTTTATACTGTTTCCAGTCACGGTTGAAGGATGTCAGGCCAACCTTGCGCCGCTGAATGACAGTCCATCCACCTCCATTTGTCTCCATATCACAAAAGACCTGAAACAAAAGAGTTATTTGCCTTATTTCAAATAGAACGTTGAGCGAAGCGGTAAAGCTCAGCATGTTCTACCAAAAAGCATACAAATTAGATTTTCTATCCACAAGACTCACTTACACTGAGCTCAGGGGCACCCAGAATCTCATCTTTAGGCAGTTTGTACTCTCCTGAGATCCTGTAGCTCTTGCTGTAGAGTGATGCACAGTCATATATAGCGTCTGGGGAAAAAAAGAAAAAAAAAGTTTTTATGTTAAAACCATATGCAGTTTCATAAGCATTTTTTGGGAAATGTGACTGCAGTAAAATACAGTTTTACGGGTATCTGAGGGAATTGACAGATGAAAAAATGACCTTTTTGCTCCCATCAAGATAAAAGAAAGCTTAAAAACAGAAAGGGGGTATGTGCAGCGTGTCCAGAGTTCTGCACACATCCCCCAAATACAGTTTTGATAGTGTGATGCCATGAAACGGTTGTGAGGCCGCAATGATACTTCAAGAGATATGGAAACCTTCAACTTTCTAATCTTTGCATCCTTTCCTGTCCTGCTTCCTTGCCTCTGATTACTTAAGTTTAAAAAATACCTCTGTTCTTTCCAGCACCATCATAAACGGGACCTTTTTAGACCACACAGTTGAGGTATTGAAATAATAATGACGTAATGCTCAGTGAACCACTGCACAGCAGCCAGTGCTGATTAGTGCCCCGTTGAAGTGTAGTTGAATAGTGGAGAAGATATGGCTATTTATCGGCAGTCCTGCAGATGGGACTCTGTGGCTCCAAATGAATGCTTTTTACTGTTGTTTGGCGGCTCAGTGTGTGTGCACTGTAATCAACCACACAACTGATTCCCAGCAGCTAACTGGGGCCCACAAAGCAACGAACAAGACTGATTATAGTACTTTGCTGCTAGAATAAATATATGATTCTGTTCGTGCAGAACAGTTTTGACTATTTCAGAACTATTTGAGACATTCCAGGGCGATGATGACTCGTGTCTCGCTTATGGAGTTTGTCTTTTGACTTTTCAAAAATAAGCACTCTTAGTCATGAAAACAAATTTTAGTAAGAAATTGAGAAGGGGACAGAATAGTTAAAATTGCGACCAGGTGGGAAAAACAAACACATTTTTATCTCTTTTTTAATTTTGGTTAACTCTGCAGCCATGTTTCTGGATTTGTAACACCAGCTAGTCCACAGACAAGACAGTATTAAAAGACTACTAAAAACAAAACAAAACAAAACAAAAAAAAAGGCTTCAGAAATCACTGTACAGTATCACATTGTGTTAAAATTTCTGCAATATATAATGAATTGAGAAATGTAAACTCCTAATGTTAAAAAAAAAACCCACAGCTGCATGCAAAACGTAAGCTCAAGTGTCATTTCCACTCTGTCAACAACTGTTATACAGTACTCACCTGATGAAGTTTGAGTTGCAGACTGTAGCGTTTGCAGCTGCATGATCTCCACACGGTTGTTAATCTCTGAGTACTTGCTCTCTGCTTCTGTGACCCGGGCTTCTTGCTGCCGGTTCTGCTGGTCTAGCTCCATTATTTGCCTCACAATATTCATCAAGTCTGTCTCCTGCTTGCGACCCAGTTCCTCGAGGAGACTGGTCAGATTTGCCACCTGAACTTTGAGAGAGCGCACCTCATCGCAGCACTGACCCTTTGGAGGCTTCGGAGGTGCCAGTCTTTTCCTGGGATTCTGCGCCCAAGTCTCTGCAAACAGGAGCAGCGAGACCCCCAAAGCCACTATGCTCAAATTTATTTTTACCATTTTGAGATGTAAAAGTTCTTAATCTTCCCACAGATTTTGGTATTGGCGTTAAAAGAATTCAGCTCCTGCTTGCCTGAAAATATTAAAAAAGACAAAGATTAGAGCAGCTAGCAGGAGAGTTGACCAGTTGAGTTGAAGCTCTTCTTTTGACCAGCAGCTCACTCTCACTCTTTCTTATTTCCTCAAAGCCCTCCTCTGCCTGCAGCATCTTAAATATTTTCTATGTAGGTCCTCCCCCCTCTTTACTGGCGTGCACCAGTCACAATGCTGACCCTCTCCAACCCTGTGGTTGTAAGACCTTTTTCAACCCCTTTTCCTCCTTCCCTGCTCTACGTCACCCCCTCATCTTACTTTCACTCACGCTGAAGAGGTTTTGCCCATGTCTCTCCTTTTCTTTGTCAGGCGTTTGGGGGTTTCTGGGCAATAATTTATTTCTTGCATCTGTCTGGGAGAACATCCCAAGGATGAAGAAACAAAACAATGGCTACTGTCTGAATTTGTGACTCCTCCATTATGTCTAACTTAAGTTGTGAGAATGGAAACTTACTTCATTTTGAGTTATCAACCAAAACAACAGAAACATAGGTCAAACTACCTGTTTTGTGCTTTGGAACAGCTGTAGTTGATTTCCTCATCTGTTGTCACACTTAAATTATCACGCTAATGACAGATTTTACTTTATCCTTGAGGCTAACCATTTCTCCAGTAAATTTGGTCTTCACTTGCTGAAAAATGTGTGAAGTCACTAAGTACTCTTAATTGTAGGTTATATGTTCTGTTGATGTTGCCCTTTTTGGCAGATGTTTAAGCAGGCATGTTTTCCCACTAAGCATTTCAGCATCAAATTTCAAAGAGTTTAATACAAGGGGAAAGCTCCATGAAACTTTCAGGAGGACATTACACTGAAGCACAGTTTGAATATTGAAGGGAGAAAAAGACACAGTTGTGATGTAAAGCATAGGAAAGGAGTCATTTAGTCAAGTTTACAGAACCCATTAAAATTTTTTTATATTAGTTGAAACATTAATGAATGCAAATTTGAATGACTTTTTCTTATTAAAAAATAGATAAAAGAACGGGGTATTAAATGTTCAATAGTGCTGTTACTTTGTCATTGTTTTTATTAAATTGGTTTGCTGTTTAGATGCTATAAATCAACATAACGCCGTGCCTTGGCCAGCCTGGTGTAAAAATGATTGCCGTTAGTTATTAACAAACCTGCATCTGTCTACAATTCTTGTGAAGGAGCTTCATATGTTTGTCTGCAGCTTGGTAAATGGACTAATTTACTCAAAGATGTTTTAAATGCAATGTACAGTTACATCTGGAAAACAGTGCACCTGTACTCAATACAGGCTTTAAAGTTGGGGGTAGGAGAAGAGTTTTGAACACCTGTCTTGGCGGAAAATAAAAAGCAGGCCTTGGGACAGTGATCGTTGTCCTTGCAGTGTTTGCTGCTGTGTCAAACAACATTTTATATCTGTATCTGCTGCTGTGGTATTCTGGTTTGGCTTAAAAAAAGGTTGTCTTTCCTTCCTTGTTGAAATTTCCAGCATGGCGGTCACTTCAGAGGTCAAAATGATGCCTTAGCAAACATCAGGGAGGTTCTCTTGAGTTTCCTTCAAGTCTCATTCCATCTTCATTGGCAAGATGCCACCTCTTCCGACTTAAGGGAGGCATCTTTGGGGAGGAAGCCAAATAAATAGTTGTGAGGTATTGGAGGGATGCCAGAGTAAACATACTTAAATCTGCCCAGTTGCACCTTCTCCCTTAATGGAAGTGCAACAGCCAATCTTAGGAATACTCCACTTTTTTTTAGCAATTTGAGACATATGATAATGTTCAAACACTAACGCTTCAACCATGTAGTGATATTTTCATAGAAGCAGCGGTCTATTCTCTGTATTAAAATGATGCTATGTCAGGAAGTTTGATGTTGCCTGCTGGGGTGGGAGAAAAAAACTGATTCACATAAATATCGCAGTTTTCTTTTGTTTCACGATTTTTTAAATCAATTTATTTTTGTTAAAAAATCGATTTTGAAATTTTTTTTAAATTTCTTTTTTAACTTTTTGTGTTCAGCATTATAGCAAGCAAAATGATGGTCTGGCTGCTGTGTTGTGCTGAGCAAATTTACTTTGCCAAGAGGAGCTTTTTTCCTGTGCAGTTTTTGGGGAAATATGGCTCCTGATATTGTCTGTAGACATCAGACCATGTGAAAGAAATGAATGATGATAGTGTTAAAAAAGCAAACTAAAAATCACAAAAATTGGTAATATTGAAGAATCGCAATTTAATTCGAATCTGCACCCAAAAAACCATAAGTGAATCGAATCAGGAGGAAAGCATACCATCCCAGCCCTATTGCCTGCTGTAGTGCAGTAATGTTAATGTGTGCATCAAAACCAAAGCTAGATATTTGAACCCTGTACTGTAATATTACATAATCTCCCACCATCAGTTTGGCCCTGTTTTTTGAAAAAGATCAGACTTTTCCTGTTTCTCAAATGCAATATGTTTGGCAGGCAATATGTTAGGCTCTTTTATTCTCACTTGGTCAGGCAAATAAATAAGGAAACAGTAAAGCACTCTGTTCTGCACATCATCATCATCTTTTTATCACGGGAACTAAGGTTTGAGAACACATAGAAAAAACATCTTTCTTCAAATTCCATTGAATTGCATAATAAGCCGTCTTCCATTGTTGTGATTTGTCACGGTGTTGGCACTAAATATTTGGATGTGTGGGGCTGCTTTTTCCTAAGCACTGTGTTCCCTTGATGTTACAGATCTCTTTTTAGAAGTTGTCATTACTTTGCAATTTCCTCCTTGTTCAGATTTTTATTGTGGTTGTCTTTGTATGTTGACATGTGCTTTTAGTTTCCTGTATTTGTCTGACTTGTAAGATGCACATGGGAGTAATAAGTCATGTGTCTTTTTTTTCTACCAGCAGAGTGGAAAGATATAATACTACCTTCATGTTTAGTTTGTAGCAAGCTTTTAATTGTCTGACAGTTTCTCGGATGATCAGATGGAAGCTTTCATCTCCTTTTCGAGTCCACCCGTTAGAGCTTTGCATAATATTATGTTCAGTCCTAATATTAGTGTTGCTCAGCCACGTGTATATACTTGTGCTTTAAACATGCCCAGAAAAAAAGCACGTGGGACTTTTACAACGTGCAGGGGAAGTTGAATTACCACATAATCCTGATTGTGCAGTTTTATAATTGACAGATTACATCTGCCCAAAATAAGCCATTTAAAGGTAATTCAGTTAAGTTGATGATCATTTCTGTGATATGCCAATTCTCACCAAGTCAAAAGTAGAAACTAGTCTACATTTCCGCTTGAGCTGCCAACATGGAGAAAGGACACCAGTGTTGATTTGTCTGTTTTTGCAATTTTTGTCTAAGCACCTGTCTAAATGTTTTTTTTTTTTGCTCCTGTCAGATGGTTTTAACGGTTCAAAGATGTAATGTTTGATGATCCTTCTACCTGTTGACCTTCCTGTAAATCTTAAGCTTCAGGCATTCATATGCGTCAGTCTCTTTTGGAAAAACGAGGATAATTCGCTTTCCTGGATTTTCTCATTGCTCCATTGATCTTTCTGCTCTGAGTCCCTTTTTACTCTCAGCAGTGCTTTCCAGTGGCATCCCTTGTTCCTGGCCCTGGACTCTTGTCATTCAGTCTTATCTCACAAACTTTTAGGGGAATTCTTTTTAAACATGTTTAGCATCATGCTGTTTTTTTCCTTGTTCAAATGGCTTCTTTAAACACCATTTAACATCGGAGATGCTGACTAAACTGTAACTAAAGGTCCCCTCTGTTTTTAAATGGCCTTCCTATGGAGATTTGCATACTTCATTGCACTATCCCCCCCCCCCAGGGTGGGGGTGAATAAAGGTTGCTTGGCCTGCTGTGGTGGTGGCAATAATCCTCTTTCTTTCATAAGTGCGAGCAACTGTGTTTTAGTCAGAACATACCCACGGGCGTTTTTGTGTCCCCGATTACATTGGAAAAACGTTCTGTAATCAACGATTGACCACTACTTGATTACACTCGGGGGGATTTGCTGTCAGCAGAGAGAGCTTAATTATAGGAAAGGCAAGAGGTGAAAGCGGGAGCCAGATGATTTCAGTAGTTTAGTCTCAAAACTTTGAATTATATAACCTTACACAGTCTTCATTTAGAGTAACTTCTTACACCTGTAAGTTCTGTAAGCTCCTTAAACACATGTTCTCTCTTAAGAACAACAAAACATTTTAGG
Source organism: Atherinosoma microstoma (assembly GCA_037177055.1). Taxonomy (NCBI): domain Eukaryota; kingdom Metazoa; phylum Chordata; class Actinopteri; order Atheriniformes; family Atherinidae; genus Atherinosoma; species Atherinosoma microstoma. Next base: position 22,243,760 of record JBBBVU010000014.1, on the reverse strand, counting down.
ACAAAAGAAAGACAGGGAACATTTTTCTTTATGCTGCGTTATCAGAATCAGAGTAGCTCTGATTAACATGATGTTTGAGGTAACAAACGAATCACAGAATAGATGTATTGCAAATATATCTTGATATCCTCTGTGAAACTGTATAATTTTACTTTACTGTAGGACCCCCTTTGCCCTGAATCAACACATGCAGTAAAAAGCCCTCGCAAGAACAATAGATTAATTGTGATTCACTAACTGTACTAAATTATATTAAGTTAATTACTTTGACTTAAAGCAGGAGACTGGTACGTTTTTGTTACGTTGGAAAGCAACTGGGTGTATTTCACTTACTTACTGTTCAGTCTGTGAGATTATTTACTTAATCGAGATTAACTTTAGCAAAGTTAACCTTTAAGGCACCTAGCCAAGTTACTGTACTATTAAATCTCAAAATAATACAGTGAGTAATGATGTGTAACTTCTATTGCACTTGTGTTAAACCCGGTCACGTATAGAGACAAAATAAACTGTTCCATATTTTCCTTAATGAGGGACACAGTATGCACCAGGGCATCCACCAGTCCTCAGTGGCAGCATTCATGCACTGGAAGGCCTTCAAAAAGTCTGGTGGCTTAAGCTGGGGATGGCTTCCAGGTGGTGTCTGTTGTCGTACACTGAATGCAGGCCAGGCCGTGGCCGTCTGTGCACCATCCTGCGAGCCAGTAGTTGGGACAAACAGTACTACTGGGGATGAGGAGAGATTATCCACTATCCCTTTAGAATAGTTTCCCCTGCATTATGTAAGAACAGTTTGCCACGTGGCATTGCTTCAGAGAGACATATCGTGACATTGAACAGTTGTGTTATGGGGAAAAAAAACAGAAACCAGTTGTGCCATTGGATAGAAATTCCATTGTTTTCTTTCATCTTTTATTTTTCTTGCCAACCCAGGAGGTGCTTTTATTTTTGGAAGGATCGTAACTATCTAGGGTTTATAACCTCTTCTTACTATTAGTTTGTCTCTGTAATTATCACTTTATCTGACTGCTTGCACATTTATATCTATGCATTTCGAATAGATTCCTCAGTTACCAGTTGGTACCAGTAAATGCTGTTAATATATCTGGTGGTTTGCTGTTTGACAGGTAGGATTCTTGTGTTTAAGACACTGTTTCCATTGTTTAGGGCAAAAGTCAGGCATAGCTTGATTTAACTTTTAGTTGTAAAACCAAATGAATGTTAGAAAGAATAAAAAAACAATGTTTTATTGGGACCATAGAGAATTTTACCAAAGAAATAGACAATACATGATTTGCGCAAGCCACAGTTCTTCCAAAAAAACACTGTGTACATGTCTTTGCAAACATAGCAACAGCAGCATTCCAATGAAGTGACTATCTGGCTTTTTTTCATTGGGCCACCAGAGATACTTTGTTCTGTTGGCCTCTTGACCTGAAGGTGAGGAACCCAAGGGGCACATACTGCAGCAGTGTCCCAATGTGGTGATAGTCTGGTGTAAGAGAGAGGAGGGGAGAAAAAAAGCAAGAGCGAATGATTTCTCCGGGTGATGTCTCAATGGTCCACTAACACGCCTAACCTAATTCAGAAAAAAGAAAACATAAAAATGTCACGTCAAGTTATGTAATTCTTGAGTGACCTTTTTTCTAAGTATAATTTGAACATGGATGTCACTTATCTTTGTTTTTAAAGGCTTTTAGTTCAGAGATGTTGACTTTATTCATCCTACATTGTGGACACCCACATGGTACAGCAGCAGTTAGAGTTACTAATAAAATTTTAACAACAAGGTTAAAGTTTCAATATGGGGAAAAGATACAAAGTAGGGAAAAATGAGAACATATGGTAAATGCAGTGTACATGCATTAAATACCTATTGACATATAGTGTCCAGCTCCAGGGATTAGCACAAGTTTATTGAGATAAAAAGTTATTTGGATATTTTATTTCCCCTTTATGTCTTTTCTTTCTACAACAGACGCTAAATTACTAAACTTTAACAACGGCATATCACTAAGCTGACTTTGTCTATTCAAATAAATTGTGTTTAAGTCAAAATAGATGTTTCCATATGCACTATTATAAAGTAACCTTTTTCTTGAGATATTTGTAAAAAAAAAAAAAAAAGAGAGAGAGAGAGAGATTGTAGGCACATTAATTGATTTTCAGGCTCTTTCAGCCACACCTGTCAGGACAATCCACAAGTAAGCAAGTTTCTGAACAGTTCTGAACGATTAATCTTTTTTAAATCGCAATTTAAGTATGCGACCTTTTTTGTTTGGTGGCGACCATTTTTTTTGGGATATATATATAT
>JBBBVU010000014.1:22179946-22229480 GCA_037177055.1 Atherinosoma microstoma | reverse complement strand
GAACATGTAGTGTCAAAGCGCTTTGAGTGGTCACATGACTAGAAAAGTGCTATACAAGTACAGTCCATTTACCATTTACCATGTTCCTTTTGTTTTGCTTATCTGTTGCATCTTTTATTCCTACTAGGAAATCCAAGCCACATGGTATGAGAAGCTTCATGAGTGGGAAGATGCCCTGGTGGCTTATGACAAGAAAATTGACATGAACAAAGAAGATCCAGAGCTCATCTTGGGCAGAATGCGCTGCTTAGAGGCCCTGGGCGAATGGTATGTCATTAGTCATACCTATTGTACGTTCAGTATGGGTGCAAAAAATTCTTTGAAATCCCTGTTACATTCCTTTGGTTTCAGATTCACGGATAGTAGGTAGATAGTTTCAGACCTTTTTAACCAGGATAAGTTTGTTTTGTCTAACACATTTCAGCTTGTGAAAAACATCAAATTGGTTTCCTAAGTTTTTAAACCTTGGCTGAAATGGATGAAGACAGCATTTGAGGTTTCAAGACATGCTGTAAGCTCCTCCATTTCCTCCGTTTACGTGTGCTCTTTGTGCATGCAGCCTATTCTAATGGATCCTGACAGGTCTCTACTTCGGTTTTCCTTTGAGTCGACCAAAGCAGTATTACCATGCAATGCATGAATAGACATTTAGAGCCAGTAAAAGGCGCCACCACTCTAGTGAAACCTCTCCACAGCTGTGGCTCAACTCCAGAACAACTACTCATTTCTAAAGAACATTTTTAGGGAAAAAGGAAGTCACAAGATGTGCAACGTTTCCAAATATATGGATCATGGCAGAACTCATGACGCACAGCAGATGTTAATTTGATTATGTAACTCGTGATCCCCGTGTCATTGTTGTGCACAGTCTGAATAATATCCCAAGATTCGGTCAAAGCCAACACATTGTCACTTGCTGACATTGTACATGTCCTCTGTATTTATCTGAAATTGGTGAGGGATTTTTAAGGTACAGTTTGTGGTTTTCAGTCAAACTGAATTCCTAGAAAAGAGTTGATATCCTTTTTTTAAGGAAAAAATCTTGAGTTTAGACAGTTCTTTATACAATTTTAACTTGAACATGCTTGATTAAAGAACTTTTTAGGACTTAATAAGTTATAAGGGCTTCAATACTGTGGCATATCTAGCATGTTGCTTCTTTCTTTTTTTTCATGAATATATTTTGGCTCAGCCTGGTTCTTGTAGATATATTTTGCCACATGCAAATTATAAATAACTATTTTGCATGGAAGTAATGTTACCTTTGAATATTAGAATATTGATGGCGTCTTCCATATGTTAACCCATATACAGGGTTTCCTCCAGGATTTTTGGAAATAATGGGGGAGGACCTTTGCCCCCCCCCCCAAAAAAAAAATCTTATCACAACTGAAAAATGTTATCAATAAATTATTTATTCAAGGACAACATAGCGTAGCTGTCTATAGGCGCAGTTTGGTGCCAAGCTGAGGCTTTGCACTCTGCACCTCATTGAAATGGTCATTTTTTATTCTACCTTCAGCTCAAATCTGAAGGGATGAATATTTCTTTGTGGTATTTTCTATAGCCTACATTATATGCTGAGACAAGACGGTTTCTAAATTTGCATATTCAATAACTCAAATGAAATCATAAAGCCTTGCTGCTCCGAGACTTTTCCTAAAACAGTTACTTTTGGATAAACAGAACAGTGTTTGGTAGTTTTCAGTAATGATGCTGGTGAAGACAGACCTAAGGACCAGGCTGCAGGGGAACCATCTGGCTGACTGCATGCTACTCAGCATCAATGGCCCGCCCTCTGGCCAACTTCCTGTACTGTCGCCTCTTTGCCACCGCCACTCTCGAGTGAACCGCAGTACAACCGAACAGGAAGTTGAGACTCCAGTGTTCATGTTTCAAAATAAATTATTTGTAGAGCAGAGTCACATTTCCTGAATACATAGGGGAAATTTCACACTCTTATTATGGTCCATAAATTTGCGCAAATATAGACTTTATATTTATATTCTACATTCATACAATATAATTTACATTTGCAAAATTAAAAAAAAAAGTTGATAATTCTGAAGGCATGGCAGCTTTTATTTTGCTGTGTGGAGCTCAACCTTGGGATGTAAAATTGCCTTGTTCCTCTTATCAGTGGCTTTTCTTTGAATTTAAGTTTGATTGGACAAACAAAGAAAAAAATATTCGAAGAACGTCGACACTGATCAGAAGTATTAGTTTGGCCATGTGGTGCTACATTTTGAAATATGTATGCATTGGTTTAACTTTACAAACTTGATGGCTTTTATATTTCATAGACTGTCTGCAGATAGTGTTATGTTATATGGATTAGTCGGCACACCCACAGTGGTATTTATATTAAACTGCAGACATTGGCATGGATTACTGGATGACCTAATTAAACTTAACCATCCCTTATCTTCTTTGCATTCCCTATTATTCATATCAAAATATAGGTTGACTTTAGAATCTTGTAACAATTAAAGTCTCTTTCTCAGTTCACAGAATGTATTTTTTTAATAAACTTTACTGTTGGAAAGAGACTTAAGCTTTTCCTTCTTGTGAATTGTGACAGTCTGTTGTAGACACATTTGCCAGTCTAACAGAACTTTTGTACTTGTTGTTTTCTTGTTAAACAATAGGCAGATGGAAAATGACTTCACTGATTCCCATACAAACTGGCTTTTTTTTCATCTAAGCTAGCTCCAGCATCCTGCCTGTTAAACACATGTGGTTGGTTTGATGTCCATGGACAATGCATTGTTTTTTTGTTAAAAAAGAATTAGTCTTGCTATGATGCACTCGTCCCCCATGGGAACATCCATCTGTTTTCTAGGATATTAGATCCTATCAGACTGTTGAGAAGCAGAGGACTGATCTAAGATGTTCATCTGTACAATCAAATTAATAAATAAATGTCAGATGTTAGACAAACTGGGTCTTATCTCTAATAAGTTTCCTTTTCATCTATGGCCAGGAGTTCTTGGCTCTTCCAGTGACTATTTTCTCATTTGAATTGGCGCAGCAAAAGTAAACTTTTATGTATTACTATTAGTTCATGAGTTCATGAGTGCAGCTTTAAGACCAGCTTGTATACTTGACTATTATCTTCATTATAGGGACCTTTTTAAAGCTGCTGTTATCAAATTCAGTTGACTGGGACACTAACTCACTTTTATAAATGAAATGTTAGATTAAAATCTAAGTTTTTGTTTTTTCTTTTACATAACTTCTTGATTATTTGGTATGCAAATCTTTTTAGACTAATTAAAAAGTGCACACTTAATGTTGGTTTGTAGCTCTGTGGTTCAGCGTCTTAAAAGTCTATTCGTCTGTATTGTAGTGTATGTAGTTTGAATTTTTGTGCCTATCTATATGATCAATAAAACAAGCATTAATTCATATTATCACTTTGCATGTTCTACAGAATTTTTCCTGTGTGTTTGAACATGGAACTGAGCAATTCAGTTTTCTTTTTCTGAAGAATGCTGTTAATGTTTTCTAGGGGACAGCTGCACCAGCAGTGCTGTGAAGAGTGGACGCTGGTCAGTGAGGAAACCCAGGCTAAGATGGCTCGCATGGCTGCTGCTGCTGCTTGGGGTCTAGGTAGGCATTTCTACACCTCATATTACTGTTGTTTATTAACTAAAAAAGAAAGATGCTAATTTTAAGAAATTTGTTTCTTAATCAAAAAAGAAAAACGCTAATTTTAGGACATTTGTAACTGCAAGTAATATGGCATAAGGAGTGCAGGGTGAGCAAAAGACATTCGTGGAGCATTTGGACCTTTCTCGTTTTAGCTCTAATCAACAATGACACTATGAAAACCACAGCAGCTTAAAGTAAGGAAAACAGGATATAGAGCAACACAAGGTGGAACAGTGCAAAGCCAAAGCTTATAACTGTAAGTCAGACATAAAATATTGATAAATAGATCGGTCTTCAGCTCTGGCTCAAAACACTCAGGAGAACTTGCAGATCTGACTCGTAAAAGAAGTCTGTTCCATAGTCTGGGAACCAGGATTGCAAATGCACAGTTTTCTGCAATTCTCAGTCAATGTTAAAGGCAATTAATAGACCTTTATCAGAGGAGTTTCGGGGTCTTGCAGGAATATAAAGAGTTAAACTGGATCCTGAATTTTACTGGAAGCCAGTGTAGTGACATGAGAACTGGGGTGATGTGAGGATCATATGTGGCCTTATTAAGCACTTAGTAAGCTGCAGAGTTTTGGACCAACTGTAAATGGTGACAGAGTTGCTGATAGGAATTAAGACAGTTCTGCATGATGATATGAAACAATGAATTACTGTCTTTAACTGCTTGGAGAATATGGAGGGAGATGCATTTTTGCAAAGTTTCTCAGGTGTATGATCTCAGCTGGACTGGACAACTAAAAAAAAGTTTATCAAGTTACTTTATCTTTACTTTTTTCCTTTTATGTTTATCAGGTTACAATTAGTAGCCAATGATAAGAACTTGATGTTATTCTCATTTTCACAAATCTAAGTTTCATCCGGTCTTTTCTATAATTTCTTTGTCTGATTGTTGTTTCTCCAGGACACTGGGACAGCATGGAGGAGTACACATGTATGATTCCAAGAGACACGCATGATGGTGCTTTTTATAGAGCAGTGCTAGCCCTACATCAGGACCTCTTCTCATTGGCCCAGCAGGTGGGTTCTAACATTATTCAGCAATTTACTCATTGAAGAAGAAATATATTAAAAGTTTATGTTCATACACAGCATTTCACTAAAGACATGTTATGCAACTATTGGCCTGGTCTTGTAGCTCCTGGAATTTTTGTTTGTCTTTATAGCTTTGTATGAGAGGTTAAAATGACTAGAAGCCAGCACTGTAAAGTAGCCTAAGCAGTTTCACTACTATTCCAGAGAGGATTGAATTCCCCTCATCAGCTCTGGCTTTTCATTAAAAGTAATGAAACGTGCTTGGTTTGTTTGTTTTTGTCTTTGAAAACGTGGTACCTCCATGGTGTGGAAATGTTACCTAACTCTTGAAACTAAATCATCCCAGCATTTTGCCTCAAACACATCAAGGGCCTTTCTGTCTTTCACCAAAGCCTAGTGGAATTTGTGGTGATGTTTTCCTCATTTGATGAAAGTTTGGGAATCACAGATGAGCTCACAGGCCCTGGAGCTGGATTTGTTCATGCTCAACGCTAGTGCATCTAACACACACAATCTTTAGCAGTGACAATAGTAAACACCTTTGCCCTGTACTCATCTGCCAAGTCCTCTTCACCCTAAAGCCCTAGAGATGTGCTTTTTTATGCCCCCTCTTCCAGTTACATCCTAAACCCACCCTCTAATTTAGAGATTAGATCCAGGTGTTTCTGATAACGTTCTGCATCTGCTGAATGTGAAAAGCAGACTTTTGACTCAGGCTGACAATGAACAGCTCACAATGGATGAAGAGGAATGAGAAGCAGATGGAGCGAGGGTTAAAGCTTAAATGTCAACATGAGCTCAGTCTAGTTTTCCGGATGTGGTTGATAATCCTCGCACTTAAGTCCTTTTGATTCCATGGGGCTGTTCCCTTCTTCCCTCTATTCACCCGACAACCAGACATGTGCTCCATGAGTCTCGGCATGCGTGTGTGAAAGGTTTCATATTGCTTTACTTTATAAATCTCAATGTTTGGCTTGTTTTACTGATGGTGCATAGATACTCCGGTCATGATCCCCTCAGTAAAGCAGTCAGCTGTGCCAAGATTCACATTAAGTGGGTGCTTGATTTATAAAGTGTCTGGTGGGTTTTACAAGTCAGTACCTCTTTTTAGACTTCACATTACATTTGGCCTTTGTTAATGATTATGCCCAAAGCTTTCATTAGAGGGAAGATGAAACAAACAGGCCTCGATGCCACATTGCAGTTACAAAGAGATATCACTGGACCCTAATCCTATGTACATAAGCACAACCTTTATGTAAGAGAATAGGAGATTGAGTTAGTTGTTGTTTGTGCTGCTAGAAGCCAGACACTGCATTTATCAGGAGTCGTCTGGACTGCACATTTCCAGTGAGGCCCCAGCACAGTAATTCAGGAGTAAACAGGACTGTAACTGTGTGGAGACTATAAAGAAGCAGCCTCATTGTCACCTCGTACCAACCACCCTCCCATAACCCACCTCTTGTGGTGCGTGCTTCAGTAGGTGTTTTGGCACGCCATACCTCCTTTCCCTCCCTGTGAAAAAAATAATTGGCGGTAGTCAGTTTGAAACAGCTGTGTGTCCTGGCCTCAGAGAGTTTCCTCAGTCATTCTCCCTCATTTTACCATCCTACTAATAACAGTTCCCGAAAGCATTGGCTGAAGAAGCCCAAGAAATCAGCAGACTTTCATCCACACTTCTTGTGTCCTTGTTTGTCCCTTTTACTACTCTGTATCAGCTCTTTCTCAGTTACTGTTTTTCCACCCCTCGGGGTGCTAACTGGTGATGGAATGTCTACAGTATCTATAAATGCTGAAAAGTTCGGCTCTGGTGAGAAAAGTCGGAAAACTTAAGAATCTTACAACCTTTTGGGGAGTGAATGTACGCTAACAGTAGGTCGAACATCATGATAGATTTTTAGAGTTCTATGTTTGTCTTTGCAGACAAATGACATAACAGGTCCCATTATGATTTTATTTATTTATTAATTTTTTTGTCAGGCTCCACTTTCTCCACTGTCTCCAAATGTGCAAACATTTTTGGCCCGTTTAGTAACACTCATCTCACATCCAAAAACACGGTTACATAACTTTTGCACTGTTGCTCTCAACACTTCATTCACCCCTCTTTATAAAACATTTGGCCGTCAGCAGTGTGTCAAATAATTTTGCTTTATAAGCAGTCGTTCTAAACGTAGCTTCACGGATGTGTCACTGTCAACTTTAGAGAAGGGTGTGAGCAACAAGCTGTAACACCTTCATTTATTTGTGCAGTGTTTTATTTCCTGGCATGTGTTCAAACCTAGCTAGTTCTGAGGAAGGAATATTATGGAAACTGTGATGTTTTGTGATGGCACACAAAATGTGTGGTCATTCTAACTTGAGGTAATAATACTTTCAATGTTGGTTAGCTTTACCTTTGAGTTAAGTGTACATCTGCAGTGAGGGAAAGTCCTGTTGGTTAAACTAGTTCAGATGCTCAAAAACTAATAGTTTGATTATTCAGCATTACCTTTAAAGAGAGATTTCTTTTAACATGATATTGTTAATGTCTTTTTTTTTTGTCAACATGTAGTGTATTGACAAAGCAAGAGACCTTCTGGATGCTGAGCTGACAGCTATGGCTGGAGAGAGCTACAGTCGGGCCTATGGGGTAAGTGGTCCTCTGAGACAGCAAAAAAAACAAAGTCTGACTTCACTTGCAATCTCATTTTTCCTACCATTCATGTGTGGTGTGATTATGTCATAGCAACAAAATATTGTTGGTAATTTATATAAAAATGAATGGCTAACCCACATTCTCTGGAAGTCAAAACAATGGTCCCTGCTCCTATTTCATTATCAAATACACGTGTGGCTATCCAAACAATAGCTCAAATCAAGAGCTTAAAACTAAAAACAGCAGTTTTCCTCTAACACAGATGTTTTCTAACAATTTTCTCATGAGAACCCTTCAGTCCTACTCAGTTAATGCACATACTGTGGCTAATGTCCGAGATTCAGGGGAGTTAGATTCTGCAAGATGGTCTGAAAGAGATAAAGGCCCAAACAAATTCTTGGTGTGGAGATAATGACCATGTTAGCATGAGAGTTTTAATTCCCCTTTAATTGGGAATAAAAGTTAAATCTCCTTTTAAAGAGATGAATAACAACCATGTAAACACCTAATTCTGAATGAAAATGATGATAATTGATGATAAATTAAACTTAATTCTGAAGTAAATGGCTGGTTTATTCCCATTTTAATTCCGAATTGAATAATTCCTCCATCACATATACGTTCATTCTGCTCTAAGTTAATTATGGTCGTTCTGCGCATGTTTGTTCCCTCATCCTGTCGCTATGACGCACATACACCGATCTGGCTGCCCGAAGCATTGCATTGGACTCGAGCCGAGTCTATTCACGTGAAAGTGAAGTTGTTGTTAGTGTCCAGCTGCTGCTTCAGAACTAGAATAAAGATCAAGCGAAAATGGTTCTTATTCTGTAGTTTACCATGTCGTAGTCGAAAAGAAAAGAAGCAGGAAGTTGAGTTTGTTTTCTTCCGGTAGACATAAGTACGTCACTTCCGCCCCCTGTCCAGTCAGAACCCTTCTCAACCCCTAGATCTAAAGCGGAATTGAGATACATGTTTTCCATGTAAACTTTTATTTGGAATTATTATTTCCATGTAAAACTGAAGGATAATAATTTAATTCCGAATAATTTAATTTGGAATAATTAATTCCAAATTAAAAGTCATCATGTAATCATGGCCATTGAACCTTTTGAGGCCAACACTGCATAAGCTAGTCCTGTTGTAATGTTGCAACTGTAATAATGAATGTGTGGATAAATGTGAATGTATGCATTTGTGCTCGTTTCCCAGGCCATGGTGTCTTGTCAGATGCTGTCAGAGCTAGAGGAAGTAATCCAGTATAAGCTGGTGCCAGAGAGGAGGGACATCATCAGGGAAACATGGTGGGAGAGGCTTCAGGTAACACGCACACGTATACACACTCACGTGTGCAATAGCAAATGCAATGTAAAGCAGATGTTGGACAAGCTACGGTTACTAATGGAAAACATCCACTATGAGGGCATGCAGAGACATATACCGATATCTCAGTGACTAAGGCGTTCTTAGTCTCCTTTTTCTCTTGTTTTGTTTCTTTTTTTCTCTAAATGTCGAAGGCATTTAAAAAGATTTATAGTAAGAGAGTCACACGGTGCCTAGCTAAAGTGTCCTTTTTTGTATTTGCACCAGACATTCAGATAAAGTCAACAGCAGCAAGTTAATTATGAGACAAGTTTTACAGTCGGCAAAAACAAAGAAATGGTAATGCCTGATCAGCCTTAGAGGTTCAGTTGTATCCATAAATCTTGTCATTTAAGCTTCAGCACATTCCCAGGCCAGGAAAATATTTATTACCATCTGCAGAAGCTAGTACAGTTTTTACCATGTGAATCTGTCCTGGAGTCAGCCTTTCCATTTGTGTGTGCTCCTGGTGACAACCCACTGAAGGAACCATCACATATGTTGCATATTTTGACAGGTGTTTATACGGCTGCCTGTCTGCGACTTTGCACGTGCATAGCTGAGAATATAATATAAAGATTTGCATTGATTCAGAAACCAGGTGAAGTCCCAACTCATGGTTTTTTAAGTGAAGAACTCTGTAATAAATGGATGAAATACCCAGAGAACACATTGGTATTGTGATATTGTGAAAAATAACAAATTACCAGGTAACATACTCATACAGGCTCCCTGTTTATTTTGTATGAATAAACTCTTAGTTTCCATGAGCAGTGTTGTTTGAGACTTGCATGGTGTCCAGGCCTTTGTGATCCCATCACAAGATGGTTTCTGCTTTTCTTTAATGTTTTCACGTGTTCACTGCCTGCAATGGCTAACCATATCATTATCCACTAAATGCAGTAGTAACTATAACACCCCATTACTCATGTGTTTTAGTAGACAACCCAGGTGACAGAGATTGGTGTGAACTGGGCTGTTCGTTATATCAATGTCTTCAATTTTGTTCTTAGGCAATGAATCTGATTATGCAGAGAAAAGTGAATTGCATGTTGATTAAAAAGTTATATCTGATATGAACCTCACTTAATATGGAACTTAACAATTTTTGTGCTCTTTTTGCCTCCTAAAGGTCATGATCAGGCTTAGACATTTAAAAAGAGAAGATCTGTTTGATCAAAAAGGTCTGCTTATTTCTTGTGGATAACATGAAATAAACCATTTAGGAATATTCACTTGGAGAAATGGTTAATTTCCTGTTATCCACAATTTATTCTTATCAGAACTTAAACACCTAGCAACACAGATCCTGTAATGGATCTTGATTTTGTGAGATTTTATCAGAGAATGTTCATGGGAGTCTCTGGAAGAGATCCAAATCAACATTACAAAAACATGTTTGATTTTAAAATGACCTGTTTTAATGTGTTATTTTGGGACAACTTCTAACAGGGCCTGCATTAAGGGTCTATGAAAACAAACATGAAAATTAGCCACTGAAATAAGTGCTTTATTTTTAATTTTAGACTGCCATGGTATTGGCATTATTGGCCTATATCTGCGATATCGGCCCTCATATCGGCCAATGCCGATACCAGAAAAACCGCAGATATCGGCTGGCCTCTTATTCTAATCTGTTCCACAGTGTCCATGCTGCAACTGCATGCATTAATGCAAATTTTGACCACACTGCAAAAAGTTCCAGGGCATCCAAACTCAGGCAAATTGTCTCCAGGGACTGTAACGTCATGGGTTAAGTCCTTCTGCTTTAAGGTCACTGTGGGAAATGATGGTAGAAATAAACCAAAACAAAGACTGCTTGGAGATAACTGAAACACAATCACAAGGTATAGGATAGCTGATCTTCATAGAATAGTTGCACCAGCCAATAAAAAGCCAATCCGTCTCAAACCATCATGCCACTTAGAAACAGCTGATTTGTTTGAAATAATAATAACAGCTGAATTGAAAATCTTTCAGTTGTAATCATGTAAAATGCAATCACTTTGATTTAGCTTCAGGATGATGGCTTGATAATTAGTGAGGAATAAGAGCTGGTCTTTGCTTCGATGCATCTAACTATAACCACTTCTCTCTCTCTCTCACTCTCTTTTTTTTTTTTTTTTTTTTTTTTTTTTTTTTAAGTTTCCATGAAATTAACTTGACCTTTCATTTGACTAGGCAGTAAAATTAATCATGATGACTTTTACATAGTAAAAGATTGAGGTGGGGCAAGGGAGATATTGGGAATTAAGAGGGGCCTTTCTGAGCAGACGAGTTGGCCTCGTAATGGCCCGGTACCGCTGGGACTGTAGCACCCAATAGGTTGTCTCTCCCAGTCGTGATTTACTGGAGGTTAACTTCACACATCTGTAGAGGAGTCACTGTCCTGCCCCCTTACCTCTCTTTTCTTCCTTTAACAATCTCTGGACAGATGGCAAAGGGTCTGTGAAAACACAGCGTCCCACTGTCTCTCTATAAATGTATCAGAGTGATTTCTTGCACCACTGTGAACAAACAAATCATCAAATAACAAAAGACATCAGGACTTAATCTTCATCCGCTTTCCCAAGCTCTTTGACAATGTAACACATTTCTTCTGGTTCATTTTTGCAAGCTGCTCTTTGTACACGTATTTTTTTTTTATTGTGCTTAAAATGAGAGATTTCAAGATGTCCTGCAGAAATGGTAAAAAGAAAAAGTTAGTAAAACAAAAAAAGAGAAGTTTGATTTTAAAAGTGATACAAGTAGAATTTACCTTTAAAAAAAAAAAAAAAGGTAGAGAATATCTCATCTTTATAGATTAGTTTTAGTGACCAATAAAAACAGAAAATCAGGCCCAAACCATTACTATCACCATTGTGTTTCACAATGGACCTGATTAGATTTTCTTTACTTGTTTTATAGAAGGTCTAGTTAGAAATCTGATCATAATTTTGGTAATTTCTAAGAAGCAATATAGAAATTTTTAAGTTTTCCAAAATGTTCATTCACTGTTATATCTGCAGTGACCCAGGCTTCTGTATTTATTCGCAGGTTGTTTTTTTCCCACGTTTTGCTCTGCTTCTCTGTTTCTGGGGTGCAGCATTCAGACAGTCTGTGCACAGCCATCAGCCAGTTATAGGGTCTTAACTCGATTACGATAGTGTCTCCTCTCTCGGCTGTGTTCTGCAAGTTGATGTATAAACAAACTGTTCTTCTCCTTCCTGAAGGTTCTTGTTAAGATGTGGATGTTGATTTATGTTTTAGAACATAAATGTTGCAAAAAAGAAAAAAAAAGAAGGAATCTGTAAATGAAAATAATCGCTTTCCCTCTAATACTCCACTTATGTATGTCCACCAAAACTGTGACTTTCAAGCAGTAGTTGAAGATATTGGGGACTTTGGGGAGAAAGACAGTGGAATGACCGCCTCCACATTTTAGTCATGTGGTATGTAACTTAGACCAGTGGCTCTCAAACATTTTGAGCCATGGCCCCCAAGATAACATACGCTGGCTCTACGCATTGTAGTACAATCTCTGTAAAATTCTCATTGTAATTGCTTGACATAGTTTCTGCCAGGTCTGTTTACTTTAGAAGCAGGTATTTAATTCTGTATAGCTTACTGAAAGACTGGACTGGGGCAGAGAAAATCAAATAGTATTGGAAGCAGAACTATTAACTAAATAAATGTCAATTTCAGACACAAACATGTTTTAAATTATTCATTTTTTAAAAGTAAGTTATATTAGTCATGGTTAATTACAGTAACTCAGTTGTTAATGACAGGTTTTATATCTAAAATAGTCTGTTTGTGGTATTAAACTTATCATCAAGTTATTTTATTTAGTTTTTCCCCCTTTATATTTTCTTTGAATCCAAATGATACAGGGAAGATTATACAGCATATTATGCATTATTATTTGATTACTACTGCTTTGTCTTGTTTGTGTTGCCAACATGCACAGCACTTTGTTCTATCATGATGTTTGGTTGAGGGTGATATTTAACAAACTGATTTACATGTGCTTTTTTTTCTCTCTCTCTCTCATGTGAGCCTGTACTCGCATATGGAAATGTTAAAAACGTGGACATTGGGTAGTGATGGTAGCCCCCAGGGTTTTATTCTACCTCTTTCTCACGTGTATTTGCTCTTTTGCCTTTAAGGAGTTTGTGCCTCTCTTTTAAGAGAGAAGCAAAAGATTAATATTTTTTTGTGTGTTTTCTTCCAGGGTTGTCAACGTATTGTAGAAGATTGGCAAAGGATCCTGATGGTTCGATCCCTGGTTATCAGCCCACATGAGGACATGAGGACTTGGTTGAAATATGCCAGCCTTTGTGGCAAGAGTGGACGCCTGGTCAGTACTTTACATATTTGTATAGAGCTTCTCTTCTCTTACTATTATAACTTTGTAGCATTTTACAACCCTATTTCCAGAAAAGTTAGAATCATGTGTAGAATATGGGGGGAAAAAAGAATACAATGATTTCAGATCTCATCAACCCATATTTTATTCCCAATAGAACATAAACAACATATCAGATTTTGAAACTGAGACATTTTACCATGTCATGGAAAATATGAGCTCGTTTAAATTTCATGGCAGCAACACCCTGTTCCAACGGCAAACATTCTGGAACAGGGTGATGTTAACTGTGGTGTAGCATCTCCTGTCTGTTTGTAAACATCTGGGAAAAGAGGAGACCAGTTGCTGGAGTTTTAGGAGAGGAATGTTGTCCCATTCTGGTCTGATGCAGGATTCTAGCTGCTCAACAATCCTGGGCGTTTGTAGCCAGACTTTTGGTTTCATGATGCACCAAGTGTTTTCTACTGGTGAAAGATCTGGACGGCAGGCCGGCCAGTTCAGCACCCAGACTGCAAGCCATGCTGTTGTGATGGTTGCAGTATGTGGTTTAAAATGGTCTTGCTGAAATATGTATGGTCTTAACTGAAAGAGACGTCTGGATGGGAGCTCAAACCCTCCATGTACTTTTCAGCATTGATGGAGCTTCAAAGATTTAATAGTTGTCCATGCCACAGGAAGTAATGCAACCCTATACCTTCAGAGATGCAGGCTTTTGAACTATACGGTGATAACTATCTGGATGGTCCCTCTCCTCTTTAGTCCACAGGACATGGTGGGTGTAGTTTCCAACAACAATATCAAATTTTGATCCATCCAACCACAGAGCAGTTTTCCGCTTTGCCTCAGACCATTTTAGATGCATTTTGGCCCATTGAAGACGGCAGCGTTCCTGGTTTATGTTCGAATATGGTTTCTTCTTTGCATAATAGAGCTTAAAGCTAATTTTGTGGCTTGCATGGTGAACTGTGTTTACACACAATGATTTCTGGAAGTGTTCCTGAGCCCATACAGTGACTTCCTGCAGAGAATCAAGTCTTGTTTTTTAAAAGAGCTGCCTGATGGCCCCGAAGATCACAAGCATCTTATTTTCCCTGTAGCCTTGTCCCATGCACACAGTGATTCCTTCTAATTCGCTGAATCTTTCCATTATATTATACTTTGTAGATGGTGGGATCTTCGAAGTCTTTGTAATTTTATGTTGAGAAACAGTTTTCTAAAATTTTCCCAGAATTTTTAAAGCAGTTTGTGTCAAATTGAAAAGTCTCTATCAGATCTCTGAAATATTCCTTTTATACCCAGTCATGTTACTGATCTGTTGCCAATAAATCTAATTGGTTGTCAAATGCTCCTCCATTTGTTGATTTTGGTATGTGCAATTACTTTTTCAGCCTTTTGTTGCTCCCGTTCCAACTTTTTTTTAAATGTGTTGCTGCCATCCATCAAATTCAAAATGAGCTAATATTTTCCATGAAAGGGTAAAATGTTTCAGTTCCAACATCTGATGTGTTGTTTATGTTCTATTGGGAATAAGATATGGATTGATGAGATTTGCAAATCATTGCATTCTGTTATATTTTACAAAGAGTATTCTTATTGTTTGTTAAGATGGTGGCCAGTCTCCTTCAAACACATACATTCATAATGCCGCAATTGCCAACTGTGCTGGAACTCATATTTGCTGAAACCAGCAATTATTGCAAAAAATGTGACATGTAGGCGATGGAAAAAGAAAAAGTGCAGTTTTAAGTGATTTATGTTGAGGAATTTAAAGTTGTGAAACTCATTTGAGACATTGGGGTTCAGAGGAACACTCAATACAGCAGCTTGGTTGAGGAGAAGCATCAAAGATGGGATGGAAGAACTGAATTCGTGCTTCTGCCAGGTCATGTGTGTACGGTTCACTTCTACTGAGATGTAAACAACGTCTTCTGTCCTTGCAAGATGTCTGTCTGCATGTGAGCAGACTTCCTGTCTCAGAAAGGAAAAACATTTTCCCTCCCTCCTCAGATTATCTCTCTGGGGTCAGCTTGTCCTGACTACAGAAAGTAGCCGTCTCCCCCAAAACAGACATTTACCACTCTGACCCTTAATGCCCAACTTTAACCATAATTAACCTTATCATGAAATATTTTCCACAATATTTTATGAGGTTAATTATTTTCTTATTTTCTTGCTCCTTTTTGGCTTTTAAAAAGTTTTTCATTCGCAAAGTTTTAAGTTGTGACCAATTATAACCTTTATTCTGAAATAAAAATGAAAGCCAAAATAAATGGTCTTTATTCGGCCTCTGACTTATTAATGAGATATTCAGTTCAGCTACTTTTTGTCTCTTTGACACTGACTTTATCATTCTAGGCACTTGCCCACAAGACACTGGTGCTCCTTCTGGGTGTTGATCCCTCCAAACAACTTGATCACCCACTGCCAACAACCCATCCACATGTCACATATGCATACATGAAGTACATGTGGAAGAGTGCCCGCAAGGTAAGACCATTCTTTCTTTTTTCCCCTCTTATGGCTCGTAATAAGTTTGACTAATTTCAGATGGCAAAAAGTCTGCAAGTCTGATTATCATCTTTGTTTGCAACATCAAACATAAAAAGTTGTATGAAAAGGAGAGTTTCTGTATTTCAAGACATGTGACAGTTTATGTTTAAAATTTAATGTTAAAAATAAAATATAGTATTGAATAAAACCTCATAAGCTTAAATTTATAATCTTAAACATATTGTTGCCAAGAAAACCACATTAAAGATAATTATAGAAACAGATGTCTGTAACAGGAAAATGAAATTGCAACCCGCCTAAAAAGATCACTACTGATGCAATATTGTCATAGTAACAGTCTTTTGGGATCAAGACAGCTGTAATGAGTATTTCTATGACAAGAATTTATCAAATCACAACATGAAAATGTTGGATTGTAAAAAGGGTTGATAAAAGTGACAAATCCACAAAAAGTCTGACCTGAATCTGCAGCTCCCATCATGGTTTTACAGTTGTAAGATTTATTCATCATTCAAAATTATTATGATTAATTTGATTTATTAAAAATTAAGTATTAAAATTTGTTTAAAAGCTACAACTTTGGATTGACTTGCATCGAGCAATCCAGTGCAAGGACGGGTTTAGTGATTTTGCTGGAAAATGCTTGCAAATTTTATTACTCTATTCTGATCTTGCAGTTCACACGGTATCACTTTCTGTCTGTCTGCATTTTTATGTCCAATAAGAAGTTTTTGTGGAACATTTAGCACCTAAAGATCCAGATCGTTCCTTAAGGAGATGGTAGAGACCAAAGACTAACAGCTAAAACAGGGTGAATATTGTATGTGCTTGTGCCAGTTGGCCACTTCTGGTATGTAAATCCAAATAAATGCTCATGTTTCTCATAATAGGAGGACAATTATCTGCTATCCAAAAAACCACTGATTAGATGCTTAAAACAGCCCTTATTAACAATCTAATGATCGCTGTTTTATCAATTTATAAACTCCTATAAAAGTCAGTGAAGGGAGCCCGCCTGGAGGTAATTCTGTCCTCAACTGGGCCATTAAATCTTTCCCGAACAGGTTCCATAACTATAATCATAGATGTCATTATGTTACTGCTTAAGTTAACAAACATTTACAAATTGTCTGCTAAACGTGTTTCGGCAGGGCTTCGTGGAACAAAGTATTACATCAATATCTTGATGTGTGATGTGTTGGTTTATTCCAAAGAAATTAAGTTAGAATGAGGAAGAAAAATGTAGAAAGAAAATCACAAAGTGATGATTGGTAGATAGTTTAAACCCTATCATTTATTAGAAACAGCAAAAAGTTAAATCTTTGTTTTGATATAAGGAGGATATGGATGTCAGCTGATTATAAACTCTTTATAAATGCTGCTTTAACGTGTGCAGAATGTAGCTTGGAGTTGTCCTGCTGATAAAAAGCCACACCTTCCCTCTTTTTATTATGTAATTTGACTGGTTTTAACCTTCTTTTTTCTTTTTTTTTTGCACGTCTCTGTTGAGAAGTAAGAGTTACTTAGTATTAGACTGTTATTGATGTTGTCAGTAATCTTCAGTATTCATGGCAACAGTGGGTGGAGCAAACTCTACATCACAGACTGCTAATAAAAGTTCTTTTGAAAGAGCTATTGTTGCTTTGGCCCAGCATCCAACTCAGGAATGCTCTGGTGGTGACCTAACATTATATTTCATGTTTCCAACTATGTGTTACCAAAGCAGCATGAGATTAAACTGCTATGTCCTTTGCCATTTGTCCACCACACACACACACGCATACACTCAGTGACCCAAAGTATATTCTTCCCAAGTCACACACAAACACACCCATGTTTATTGCCAGGTGCTGAATAGTGTTTGTGGCTCCAGACTTTGGTTCTCATTAGGGATCTTAGGTAAGTGTGAGCAAAAGCTTTGCTGTTCCCAAGAACAGCTGCACTACTTGACAGACAAATCAGGAAAAAAGGAAATTCACGGGTACACGTATACTGAGCTAAAAGGAAAAAAAAGAACATTTTGCTCTTTTCCATTGTTTTGTTTTGTGTACGTGAGCTCTGTCACTGATCCCACTTGACATGGCATAGTAAGGGAAAATAAAACCGTAGTTGGTCCCTTTCTCTGGAGAGTTAATTAGCTAGGTTACCAGTCAATTAGATTTTTCTGGTGGGCCGTTGGTAAAACCCAGTGACAATGACCTGAACATAAACAAACGGGTGTAAATATCTGGCAACAGGCTGCAAAATTTGTGGACACATGATGCATGACATTCCAAATCAGTCAAGAAACTGTAACATGCAAGTGTGCTTAGCAGTTTTATAGCTGTATGTTAATAACAAATGTTATTTCATAATGGCCCAACCCACAGACCAAAACAATTCTTCCAGCTGTTGATATCTGTGTTGTCTCCCTGCAGATTGATGCCTTCCAGCACATGCAGCATTTTGTTCAGGGTGTACAGCAGCAAGCACAACACGCCATCGCAGCAGAGGACCATCAGCGCAAACAGGAGCTCCACAAACTGATGGCCAGGTCTGTCTCTTTCTGCAGGCACACGAAAGTGTTATAGAGGAAAAGTACAGGCGTCAACAATAAAATTGATACTGGGTTAATTCCACATAGCTTCTTCAGTTTCAGCTGTCTGCTGTTGTGCAGTCTGGTTCTTTAATGGTTACAAATGATTGCTCAGAGGCATAATTAATATTACTCCTAACACCTGTGCCTACTTTGGATATGAAGTGTTGACATACCCTTTATTATAATTGGTTATGATTTAAAAGCTTGCTGAGTTCCCTTTACAGACAGGAAGGTGGAGGGGAAGGAAAATGAAGTCCTAAAACTTACATTTTGTCAGTGATTTTACTATTAAAGTTGCATTATTTCATTACATAAAACCATTAGTCAAACTAAGAATTTATTATGTTTTGCCAGACTCTATACTCTCACTGTGGCATGGCAGAGCATCATAGCAACATACTGAAGCAAGGAAAAAATGGCCTCATATATTTTCTTCCCTCGTGGTGTAAACACACAGAGTTCATGTGCAGTGCATTTTGCCTCTTTTCCATGAGAATGACCCAATGTGGCAGACAACTTTTACAAGTCCACTGGTGTCCTGTAGTCTTTCTAAAGACTGTGCAGATTTTCAGAATTTCTCACCTCAAACCCCTTAATAAAATGACCCTTTTGGCTGTAAACGTGGCAGTAAAGGTATCGCCAGGTGTGTCTGTTCAACAGAACTGTTGGTTTGCTCCTGTACCTCTTCCAGCGGGTGTTGTGCTCTTCATTTGACAGCCCTGGCACGGCCGTGACAACTTTCCGCTATCATCACTTCACCTCGCTGTTGGAAAAGATTCAGTCTGAAATCTGTTGAAACACTTATCAACACAACGAGAGATTAAAAAAAAAAGAAGAAGAAGAAGAAAAAACTTGACATTCAAATAACTAACACATGTTTTATGATGCAGTTAGTGTATTAGAAAATGGAAAAACTTCATAATATTAAAAGTTGCTTGGAATGACATAAAAGCCATAAAACATGTTTGCATGCTGTCTCATCAAAATATTTGAGGAGGTCCTCTAAAGCTCCCTTTAACGATAGTCAACTGCCTTCCTGTTGTTAACAGAGGGTGATTATTTTTTTTAAGCATTTGTCTGCACTGCATTGTTTTTCATGGAGGTTAAAAAACTTCAAGAAAGGCAAGAGGTGTGACAGAATTGGACAGGTATAATCCCAGGTACAGTAAATCATACAGGAGTGCCATCTGGCCATATGCACCAACATTTAGCAGTCATCTGTACCCTCCCATCTCATAAATCAAGCGTGACTAGACACAAGCGTGACAACAGACAGAAGAGGCTTCTTTCAGTTTTGCATCTTCCACACAGTGACTCTTGACTATCTGAGGAATGCGTGTTAGGGAAAACACCTGTATAATGTCAGTCAGGACGGTTTCTCTCCAGACATTCTCACACACTTTTGTGAATACAGGTCAGCATTATGGTATGGAGCACACCTGGACTGCTCACTTATACTCTACATGCAGTCACACACCAACACCTCCACTCTGTCCTGAAAGAATCCAGTGAAATTTCCCTGATGCTTCACTTGGGATAAATAACTCTGGCATCTGTTGTCTAAATAAAAGCGTCGTCTCAGGAGCCCCTAAACACCCGGCCCTCCAACTTTTTCACATTGTCTGTAAAATATGAACGCGTTAAAAGATTTTGAAAACAGTTTGGCGTAAATGCTCTGAACCCAGTCTGTAAAGAGATTGCGTAATAAAAAAAAAGGAAATTTATTGGAGGTGTTCTGCAGACAGTATTCACATGACTGATGGATGGATCGACAACAGGGTGTTTTTTTTGTTTGCTTGCTTTGGTGAACTTGTGTGAGTTATGTGCCCTGGCTGTGCCAAAAGCTGCTAGATTCACTCTTGCTTGTAAATGTTCTGTATTTGCGGGTGATGGATAGAGCTAGGTCCTCGGGGATGTTCACTGTCTGCTTAAGTGGAAGGAAAATTGGATTGGATAATTGAAAATCTCCACATGTGATCCCACAACTTGTCAGCATATACTGTAAATGCTCCGCTGCCTGAAGTTGTAATATTTTTGATAAATGCCCATAAGATTTCCAAGTCATTATATAACGTCTTTTAAGTAAGCTGCCCTTGGATTTACCAAAAACCACTCAAAACATTTTACAAGGAATGACAACATAAGTATGCCTCTAAAGTCATTATGTTGTCTCAATAGTACAGTTGTTTCCTGCCTACTGATGTAGTCATTGAATTACTCTCCTTAACAGAACTGCTGTTAATGACATTGACCTCTGACATCGGTAACTTTAACGATCTACAAAGATTTCTTTTTTTCTACTGAATGCAGGAAACTGTATCCTTTTTATTATTAACCAAACAAAATGAAGTCTTTTGATTGATGCTACTCTGCGTTTTCTGTAAATAAAGATAATGTTCACTTTTTCCTCAGTTTAAATGTCCCTTTATTTGTTTTTTTCCCATGCAGATGTTTCTTGAAGCTTGGGGAGTGGCAGCTCAGTCTGCAGGGCATCAATGAGAGCACCATCCCTAAAGTTCTGCAGTATTACAGCAATTCCACTGAGCACGATCGCAACTGGTACAAGGTTAGACGTTCCTTCACAGATTTAACCTTCCACTTCTTGACTTCACTTTGGCTGCTGTTAAATTCCAGCTGTGTCAGCAAGAGATTTCCCTGACAGTGTTGTGTCACCAGGAAACATTAGACTCACATTTTATTGTATTTCAAGGAGAAATTTAAAGTTGTTGATTTTCAGTTTTCATGGCTCGTTTATTTTGCTTATTAAATACTATTGCATCAGATGATGATAGAGCTCAGAATGTCTATGTTTTTTTGTTAATCATGCCTGTGCTGCAAGATCAAATGTCTCTAGTTACATACCCTCTCTCCATCCGTCTTCACCGACTCTTTTTAGCTTTCAACTTTTTAATAGCTTGTTGCATAACACAGCAGACATCAAACTTGTATGTTTGGATGTTAAATTACAGGCCCCTGGAAGATATACCACATAAAAACTGGAACATTACATTACAAATATGTGAAAGTGATCTCAAATGACTTGCTATTATAGAGCCATTTTCACCTGGTTTGTGCCACCTCTCGACAGGCCTGGCACGCCTGGGCTGTGATGAATTTTGAGGCGGTGTTGCACTACAAACACCAGAACCAAGGTCGTGATGATAAGAAGAAGCTGCGACACGCTAGCGGCGCCAGTGCCAACAGTGAAGCCAGCAACAGTGACAGTGAAGTCGACAGCACGGATCACAGTCCTGTGCCTTCACCCGGCCAGAAAAAGGTCAATGAGGTGAGAGTCACAGAGAAGCCATGCATTTTCCTTTTCTCCCACTTCTTTCACAAATCTTTTTCTTTCTGCCATGCATTAAAAAGTGTAAATTGAATTCTGTCCCACTGCAGGACCTCTCAAAGACTCTGCTTCTGTACACTGTACCCGCTGTTCAAGGTTTCTTCCGCTCCATTTCCTTATCTAGAGGAAATAACCTGCAGGACACCCTTAGGTGAGTTAAATGACCGAACTGGGCACATTAACTGGGCAAAATTTTTGAGGAACCAAACATTTCCTATATTCATGGACAGCTAGCAGAGATGCTAACTGAGTATAGGAGGACCTCTGGTGGCTGATTGGGATTGTACTATATCATTAATGATGAGAATCAGATGGGAGAAGATTCAGATTTTGGTTGTTAATTATTTATTTTCTCAAACTCTAGGGTTTTGACTCTGTGGTTTGACTATGGCCATTGGCCCGAAGTGAACGAAGCTCTGGTGGAAGGCATCAAAACCATTCAAATAGACACCTGGCTACAGGTAATGCACATACTCATTTGACATGGTGTTGGCTATAAAGAGAAAGTAATGCAGATAAAAGGGAAAGCTGTATTCAAGGCAAAAGGGTAACCCACATTTAAAAAAAAGAAAGAAGCGTAATTGTTATTATAAGAGCACTTACTGTGTCTTAAGCTACATTGTATATTGCACATTAACTCAGGTTACAGGTTTTTCTATTTTCCATTTTTTTTCCTTCTGCTTTTGCAGGTGATCCCTCAGCTCATAGCTCGAATTGACACCCCTCGGGCTTTGGTGGGTCGTCTCATTCACCAATTACTAACAGACATTGGACGGTATCACCCTCAGGTATGTCTGCTTACACCGCCACAGGTTTTTATTGTCATTATTTCCAAGAGCCCATTTTCAAAGGTTTCTTGCAGCATTACCGGCAGGTAATCAGTGTTTTTTCTCTGTTCACCTCCAGGCCTTGATCTACCCACTGACTGTGGCTTCCAAGTCCACCACCACCGCCCGTCATAATGCTGCTAACAAGATCCTGAAGAACATGTGTGAACACTGCAACACCCTGGTTCAGCAAGCCATGATGGTAGATGATCCGTAGTAGATTCTTTCTGTAGATGAATGAGTTGATCTAATATTTTGTTTACCCATCGTTACTAAAGATCAAGAGGTTGATATCCTTGTAATGTTATCTTTCAAAAGTACTATTTGTAAAATTTATTTTCATAAAGAAGAGACTTGAATGTTATGATTGTTTCAGGAGCAAAGAGCTGTGCTCTCAAACTAATATTAGAGAGCGTCTGACATTTTATCTTTTGTCTTTCTTTAACCAGGTGAGTGAGGAGCTTATCAGAGTGGCTATATTGTGGCACGAAATGTGGCATGAGGGACTTGAGGAAGCCTCACGTCTTTACTTCGGTGAGCGCAACGTCAAGGGCATGTTTGCAGTGCTGGAGCCTCTACATGCCATGATGGAGAGGGGACCACAGACACTCAAAGAAACCTCTTTTAACCAGGTACGTTACGTCTTAATATAACGTTTACATGAGAAAACACCAGAAACTGTGATGTAGTTTCATGATAATTTGTCAACTTGCAGAAAGTTAGTCACAGATTAGGTTGATTAATATTATTCTGTTTTTGCTGCTTCCCTGCTCTGGAAATGATGCTCAAATACAAATTCTTCAGATGTGACTGCACAGTTGTATTTGTCTT
Source organism: Atherinosoma microstoma (assembly GCA_037177055.1). Classification (NCBI taxonomy): domain Eukaryota; kingdom Metazoa; phylum Chordata; class Actinopteri; order Atheriniformes; family Atherinidae; genus Atherinosoma; species Atherinosoma microstoma. Next base: position 22,206,347 of record JBBBVU010000014.1, on the reverse strand, counting down.
CATGCTGCAGGCTTACGGCAGGGATTTGATGGAGGCTCAGGACTGGTGCAGGAAGTACATGCGTTCTGGGAATGTAAAAGACCTGACTCAGGCCTGGGACCTTTACTACCATGTTTTCAGACGCATCTCCAAACAGCTACCCCAGGTGAGTGAGAATATACCGCTTCACAATCAGCCTACTCTGCTTCTTTGTCTAAACCACATTTTTCATAACTTTTGCAGAATGCCTCAGGTAGGAACATATACCTGCAGGTATATGCAAAGTGTATTCACAAGAGTTTTTATATATAATGTATTATAAAATATTATATATAATATGGAGAAATGAAGGTGACCATATTTTCTTCAGCTTATTTGAAGGAGAATTCAACCTAAACCAGCAAATCTCATCTTTGCAAACTATTATAGATCAGAAAAATGTGGTGGAGAAGAATCTACTGAAGCAGCACAAATTCAAATGGCTCTTGGGGAAATTGGAGTTAACATCCAAACATTTCTTCATTTCTCCCTCCGCTTCCATCTCTCACCAGATGTGATGAGATATAGTTTGCTTGCTTATTCTTTGATCATGTGACAGGTAAATCTAATGGACTGATGAAACATACTCAGTCATGACCGTCTTAGTAATTGTAAAGTGGTATAAAGGAGACGAGATTTGGCCGTGGAGAACAGTGTTTTCCCAGCATACCAGTATCAGAAAAAGAACTGATTAAAGGATAGTGGAAAAACAAAGAATCCTCTTCATTACTTCTTTTACTGATCAACATACCAGTGATTGTTCTGGATCATTTTGAAAGATGGAATTTTGTGACATAAAGTGACAATGGAGGTTCAAGATAAAAGATAATTGAAAAGTATTATAACCTTTTGTTGTTATACCCCTTTTAAAATAAAAACAAGTCAGTTTTGTTGTATAGATTTTTTAAGTTACAGATCATTTTATTTTCACATCATTTATTCTGCTCCATCTCTTAATGTAGACTTGATATTACTGTATTCGATAGCCTTTCATGCAGCTAACTACAGGGAGGAGCTGCTGTTTTTATTTTGCGTAACACTCTTGGCATCTTCTAAAACACAATGAAATGTCAAAAAATGTTTTCTCATTTGAGTAATGAACCTGATTTTTTTCTGTTGGCGTTCATGAAATTCTGGCTTTGCTTTTTATTTTTCCGAGCACCTGCTTATAAAGTATCATCATAATGTTGCACATATAAACAAATGTATTGAGCTTGTACATGGTTCGTAATGCAGGTACTGTGCATGTGGTTTTTATCAAAAGTCAATTTTGAACACCGTCATGAGTCAAAGAATTAAAATTAAGAACTAGGTCTTGTTGCTCCTTTATAAAGGATGAAATTTATCTGATGTCATTTTTAACAATCACGACAGTGTTGAAGTGACATTAAAAATAGTTCTGTCAGCAGCTCTTATTCCACATAATAGATAGAGATGATAATACTGTTTGGCGTGGTGGCATGGCCTTGCTCGCAGGGATGCGCCCTGTTGCAACATTACAGTCCACAGCATGAAATACGCAGCAATATAATAACATGCTGGAAGGAGTGCAAATATTCCTCCACAGGGCATTAACATAGTAATAAATCATCTCCAGGATGCATCCAAACAGCAGATTTACAGCAGGCTAGAGCAGAAACCATGCACGCTCACCATACATCAGCATTAAGAAATTAACCATAAAACCCTTTCAGACTCAGATTTGGTACATTGTAAATGACTGATTGTTGGATCCAGAGAGGCAGTAAATGGATGAATAAAGTTCCAGCGGGATTCGTAAGTCATTGCATATAAACAACTTTTTCCGGATAAAACCCTAATTTGAATACAAGCCAGTGTGTGATGCAATCTGCATGTTGCTTTAGGCTTTGTTTTTTCTTTTTGTCTTTTGTGCCCAACAGACCCAAAACTAATTGCATTTTTCTGTACTACATCCTCACCTCACCATATTTTCCACAGCTGACCTCCCTGGAGCTACAGTATGTGTCTCCAAAACTGCTGATGTGTCGGGACCTGGAGCTTGCAGTACCTGGCACTTACGACCCCAACCAGCCCATCATTCGCATCCAGTCCATCGCCGCCTCCCTGCAGGTCATCACCTCTAAGCAGCGTCCACGCAAACTCACCATCATGGGTAAGAAGAAGAGGAAATGTAACAGGTTTTGTGGCTTTCAACCCATTATATACGGAAAATTAAAAGAAAAAAAAAGGTTATAACTGGTGTTATGCTTTCAGCAGGCTTGGACCGTCACATTATAGAAGATTCAATATGAATGGGAGTTATACCCAAACAACACACAGACTTAAAGATGTGATTTATGTAAAATTCGTCATTCGAGGCAACATTCTTAGTGCAGTTGATACGTAAGAATGAAAGTCACTAGTGGTGAAATTAATTAAAATTATTATATCTCAGTCCCTACAGAAAAAAAAAAAGGTCAGACTCTTCAGTCAATTTTCCACCAAAGAAGTCATGTATTTTCATTTTCGGTCTCAAGAGAGAAACAGCATGAATTGATTTGTCAGGAACCCTCCCTCCACTCTGCATTGGCGTTCATTTGAATATAGAAATAAATAATTCTTTCACTTTATCGCCTACTAGGCTGTGTGAAATGAAATATGACGGCAAAGAACTTCTGAAATCAAACAGCACCATAAAGTCACCTTGTCTCGAAGCCAAATCCTCACATTATCAATCACTAATGGTTCACTCTGCTTCACTCTCTCTTTCACTGGACAGCACAATACCTTGTTCTGATCTATCCCATCAGTGTTACACAACACACTCTGTAAGAGATGATAGCCAATAAATCAGCTGACCTCCGGAGCAAGGCTTCAGATTAAGACCTGTCACCTGCTGCAGGCAGCTTAGATTTACTGTCGGTGTTGTGTCCTCTTTCAACATGTTGCTTACTGGGATTTTCATTAGAGGCCGAATCAGGATAAAACAGGGACTTTTCTCTGTTCACTTCAAATATAGCTGAAGTCCATTAAAGGTTGAATGACATTTGTAACTCAGTTAAGTTAAATGCACATCTCCTTTCTGTCATGCTGAAAACTTCAGAAAAATCCTTAACGAGGATCATCTGATGAACTTCAAGCCATCCTTTTTCAGGATGAGTAAAAATTGTGTCATGAAAAATACTTTTTAGCAGACGTTGATTGTGAGTGTTTGAAGTAATTTCAGTGCTCATTTTCATCCATACACAAATAGCAGCTGTGAATTTGAGAGCATGTTGACACAAACGGAGTACTTTGTAGCTTTGCTTTCTATCATTCTAATAGTTCTGTCTGCTTCTCATCACTTAACTTATTGCAGTTAAATAGCATTTTGATAGTTGTTATAAAAATGCAGAACATGCACGACATCTCCTGGAGAAGGAAATAAAAAAAGTAGCGCTACTATTAATAGAAATATTCCATTTTTGTAGCAGGTTTTCTCGGATCAGAAATGGTATTGAATTGTGATATTTTCCAGGCTACAATGTCATTGTTAAAAAAAAAATCCAGTTATGTGAAAGCACTAATATGAACTCTGCTTTAGGAATAACATGGTTCATATGAAATAATTTATTGCCAGCTGAAACTTGCGAGACATTGCCTCAGGTGATGATGATGATAAAGATGCAGCTGCACAGCATCAAGGGAGCACCCTGCAGAAATAACCAATAGTTCGAAATCTAACCATATAATGATTTTGACTTGATGCTTTGAGCAATATATCAATGATGTATTTCATAACTCCATCTGCAGGTAGTAATGGCCATGAGTTCATGTTCCTGTTGAAGGGCCATGAGGACCTGAGGCAGGATGAGAGAGTCATGCAGCTGTTCGGTTTGGTCAACACACTGCTGGCCAACGACCCTGCGTCCTTGCGCAAAAACCTCAGGTAGATGTGCTATAAAGTACCCACTCACACACACATACCTACGCACATGCTGTTTCCATGCATGATGTCCGGGTAATGTTCTGAGAACAGTATTTTTCATGCCATTTCAAATGTGTACTTGACAATGGAGATTTTCTGTTTGACACGCATTTTCACCACTTGGAAATACTCAAACGATGCCTGTTCAAAGAGAAATGATGCCAGACTTGATGCAAAACGTATGTTGTAGCAATTGCCATCGTTTGTTTATAACATGCTGATGATGGATACTAACTGCTTCATTATAAACCGGCAGGAGGTGCAGAGAGGAAAGCAACAAATGCCATCTGGATGCATGCTTCTTCCCTACATATCCTCTGTCCAGACAATTCTTTGCCCTGTTCATAAATCATACTCCTTTTGACATCATCCTCTTAATGACAAGCTAAGCTCTCCACAAAGTCTGTTTGAACATTTGTATTTACACCTCCTCAAGCCGAATGATGTCTCGGAATAGCTTTAGATTCTGACTGACTGTACGTGTCTTGATCTTGCACCCCTGACGAAAAATATGTTTGTGCTTGTTTCGGCTCTGTTGGATTCTTCAGCATTCAGCGCTATGCTGTGATTCCCCTGTCCACCAACTCAGGGCTGATTGGCTGGGTGCCACACTGTGACACCCTGCATGCCCTCATCAGAGACTACAGAGAGAAGAAAAAGATTTTGCTCAACATTGAACATCGCATCATGCTCAGGGTGAGAGATCACTACTAACATTCAATAGATTCGTATTCACTCCATTTCCAAGTAAAAAAAAAAAAAGGGTTTTTTTCTTCACTGCAGCTGTGTTTATTCCCGTTGTTTGAGGACAGTTGTCTCAGTTACAGTCATTTGGCTTGCTTAGTAACATCAAAATGGTAAAAACAATCACATTTCCTGGACAAATCGTGCAGATTCATGTGTGAATAAGCTTATTTACTCACATATTTACTGATTTGTGCCAGCAGGAGGTCTCATTTAGGAGATATTTCTAAACGTGTGGTTTTCAGATAAAACCATCCATGCTAAATAGGTTCATTGAAGCTCCAGAAACATCTATTTTGGGTAATTATATTGTAAAGTGCCAATCTCGCCTTAATGAAAACACATTCATAGGGTCTTAATTGTCACAAATTAGCTACAAGTTTCTTCTTCTGAATTCACGATTGTCAAAGAACAAACTTAATTTATACTGATTTCTATTGCTATACTGTGACCTTGCTGTACAGCAAATTTAAAAAAAATTTAGATGACATTTGAGAATAGTGAAAGATAAGGTTAACACCTGCTGCATAAAAGGTCAATAGCTTGATTTGCAAAGAAGTGTTAAGCTGTGATAGTATCCCCCTTTTTTATTCTCTAAGCTTAAACTCAACTTATTACTGGAAAACTGTTGTGCGCTGTAATATGTCTAATTTTAAATTCTGTATGGAAACCATGGAAACTGCGTCCCCATGGACACCGACGGACCATCTGGCTTGCCAGGACATGTGATGACATGAGGGTGCATTGATGCACATGGTGTTAGTGACTTGCACATCTGTGGAGGCTGAATTAATGCTGATATGCAGGTTTTGGAGCAGCTTTATGCTTCCATCCAGGTGACTTGTTTTACTTGGAAGGCTTTGCCTATTTCAACAAGTGAATGCAAAACTCTACACAACAGCATGGCCAGACCCGTCTCTGAAATAAATGTAAAAAAAGAAGCAGACAAAAGAAACCCACATTCGAGCATTTGAGTTGCAATTCTGTATCAAAGAACAATTTAAGAATCTTTTACATTTAAGGTTACATTAGATAGGCTTTTCATTTCAATACCAAAAAAAATTTAGAACCTTTTTGCTGTTTAACATATTGATTTTTTTATACTATGTTTAAATGAAGAAATTATTTAAAAAAAACAACTCCATGTTGTTTAGAAGTTGAGCTGTGATTCTATTCATTTTCTCTCCTGTCTACTCCAGTTTACACAAAGCGCTCTTCATTTTTTCTTTAACACATTTTTAAGGTCTCATATGTTGTATATGAGAAAGAAATGTGCCATCTCTCACTTTACCAGTTGTCATTATGTCAACACTTTCGGTAAATATATAGTTAGAGGAAATAAATCCACCAGCACAAGGTATCCAAATATAGCTCAGCAGACAGCTTGATATATGCAGACAAATAACAGAATAAAGAAAAGTTTTTAATCACCTTTTGGTAATGACACATGCCCTAAAGGTGTATTGTTTAGTAGGGCTTCTGTAAGGGAAATGACATCACACATCTGTGAAGTTAGCGATGACATTTTGAACACACATAAATGCCACAGTGGTGTCACCTCAAGTTAGAATAAGAATAGCTGTCTTCTTCTTTTTAATGAGTCCCTTGGGCTCTAGGACTTACTTTAGTTTTTTATTCTGCTGTTTTTCTGTTTTCTTTGGCAAGTATCCAAATGTTCTCAATGCTGAGCGTTCACAAACATTGATGCTGGATGGAGGTCAGTATAAACGGTGTGTAAGTTTTCCATATGTGTATTTCAGATGGCCCCAGACTACGACCACCTGACGCTGATGGAGAAGGTGGAGGTGTTTGAGCATGCTGTCAACAACACTGCCGGTGACGACCTGGCCAAGCTCTTATGGCTCAAGAGCCCCAGCTCTGAGGTGAGATGCTGCTGCAGGATAATTTAGGACTCTTGATCTTTTCAGTGCCCATCCTCACATTTCAGTGGCTCCTCCTGTAAAATGTCAAGAGTTCTCAATGATCGGACAGATAATTTACAGATCTATAAATAATCATTTCCCATTAAGATGGCTTGTCAGTGATAAACTGGTGCTCATTTTGTAAAGGTTTTCATTAGGCGCTGGTAAAATACAATACAAAGACGGTCATAGTGAAGAGAAAACTGTTGTTTTCCATGTAGAAATGATTTTACTGGGCTGTACGTCCTACTTTAAAGCACAGACGTTGCTGGATTTCTTTACAGACCTTCAAATTTAATCCATTTTTAGAAATGTAAATACCTCATGAAGTGAAAAGATATTTTGAGCAGCCTCCCACAGATCTACTTTTCAATCTCCACTTTCATTGTCTGCAGCAGACCTACACTACTCTGCTCAGGTGTTATTAACCATGATGCAAATATCCTTTCTCTTTCAGGTGTGGTTTGACAGGAGGACTAACTACACCCGCTCCCTGGCTGTGATGTCCATGGTGGGCTACATTCTCGGCCTGGGTGACAGGTGAGCTTCTACCACAAAAGATGAAGTCCTCCGTTATCTTTAATGATAAAATGATAAAAATATCAATGGTGAAATATTAATAAGACCATGTGTCTCTCCTTCAGGCATCCATCCAATTTGATGTTGGATCGATTAAGCGGCAAGATCCTCCACATTGACTTTGGAGACTGTTTTGAAGTGAGAGATTTTCTTTCTGTTCATCATCAACTTTTCTTTTTCATTATTTATCTGAACCTGACCCTCAAATCATCATTGTTCAGGTGGCAATGACCAGAGAAAAGTTCCCTGAAAAGATCCCGTTCCGACTGACGAGGATGCTGACAAATGCTATGGAGGTGCAGAACTCTTGTTAATACTGTAATAAGCATTATAAAATGTGTGTGTTGTCTGTGCCTCAGCCTGGAAACGTCTTATTTTCAAGTTATCCGAGTGTTACAGTCTGCAATCTTATCCTCACAAATATTCCCCTATTATCCAAGAACCCTTTCTGAGCTGCTTCTTCTTTGTCTTCTGAACTAGATAATTATAAGTCTTTTCCCAAATGTGCAGAGTTTTATCAGAAGCCACGGCTTCCTGTATCTTATACTTAATGAGCAAAGAAGAAAATGAATTAAAAATGAAAGCATGAGAAATAAAATCTAGCTTTCTGGGAGTTTCAAATTGAGTCATCTCTCAAGAAGCAAGAAGTGTAGTTTTTAGTTAGGATTATGTTTAAAAAGCTCTTTAAAGCTAAATTCAAAGCAAAGTGTTGCGTCACCATATTACATCAGGGAATCTTCCTTTTTAACCACATTGATGTGTCTTTTAAATGAAACCTGATTATCTGGCTGTGAAATGTCTTCATCAGCTGAGTTTGTGTGTGGTTGTGTGGCAGGTTACAGGCTTGGATGGTAACTACAGGATCACTTGCCATACAGTGATGGAGGTGCTGAGGGAGCACAGGGACAGCGTCATGGCTGTGCTGGAGGCCTTCGTCTATGACCCTCTGCTCAACTGGAGGCTCATGGACAGTAAGAATGAAAATATGCCATTTTGGATTTTCATACAGAGAGCTAGTTGTTGTTATCATTGTGTATTTCTGGACATCGTGACTCTACACAGGTTGTATATCAGCATCTACGTAAACACTGTGAGTCAGCTTGTAAAATAATTTAAATTCAAGAAGGTAATAATCCATGAATCTGTACCAGAAATCCAGAACTGGCTGCTGAGTAGAACAGCTCATTTGTGTTTTGTAAATCTTTTGTGATCAGTGAAATATAGAATAATGAGAAGTAATTGTCATGTGTTGGAAAATACTTCTTCTTACACACCTTTTCTATCTTACACACAGCCAATATCAAAGGCAACAAGCGTTCCCGTACCAGGACCGACTCGTACACGGCTGGACAGTCAGTGGGTCAGTCTATAGCACAAACGGCAGCTTTACCTGCTTTTTGTTTTATGGTTACCTCGTATATACGTTTAAATATGTAACTGTGTTGTGGTTTACAGAAGCTTTGGAGGGAATAGACCTTGGGGAGACCACACACAAGAAACCTGGAACCACTGTGCCTGAATCCATTCACTCCTTCAGTGAGTTACCTTTTAGTGCCTGGCCTCTCTTGGATTATTTGTTGTTGTACAGCCTCTTAGTTTTCCTCTTCTGAGTTTTACTGCAACAATGCCAAGCTTTCAATGCCATCCTGAATGCTTGGTGAAGCTGCTGTGCTATTATAAGACAGCACTTAGATCTGCTTGTATTTCCCTCTGCTGCAGAGGGGCTTGTTGCAAAGAGAATACAGTTTGTTTTTCTGAAATTGTCAGTAGTTGTTGACGCCAGCATGTTCGTGTTTTGTTAGTTGGAGATGGCTTGGTGCAGCCCGAGGCTCTCAACAAGAAAGCTATCCAGATTATCAACAGAGTTCGGGACAAACTCACAGGTGAGTTCTGCAGCTTTTATAAGGACAGGACACAGAGTAGCACTACTGGGCTATTTTCCAGATACAGATAACTTCTTCAGGTATAAGTGTTTTAATGTGTAAATACCTCTAATTTAACACCTTATCAGAATGCAAATTTATTTCATATAAAAAAAATACACCATGAAGAATATAAATAGCATTTTTAGCAGTTTCCAGCTGTTGTGCCATGTCTTAGTGTCTTAGTGTTACAGATGTCAAAATCATCAGAAGCTTGGGGTTCTTGGTAGCTCAACTGATTGGGCTGGCCCCTCATATTCTGGGGCTGGTACTCCAGATCAAGTCTCAACATGATTGCTACCTCCCCCTCTCTCTCTCTCCTCTACTCACTTCACTGCCCATAAATGCTGCAAAAGCTAAAAATAAAAAATACCACAAAAAAAAAGAGAAATTACAAAGGATCTTTTTAGATTCTGGAGTCTTCAAAAACTATCAAGACTGGAAAAATATCCCAGTAAGAATTTGTCTCCTATAGGTCGAGACTTCTCTCATGATGAGACGCTGGATGTGCCAACACAAGTGGAGCTCCTCATCAAGCAAGCCACATCACATGAAAACCTGTGCCAATGCTACATTGGATGGTCAGTACACCTTTCTACCTCATGGTTCAGTAAGAGCAGTGATACAAAGCTGCAGAGCGATGACTCAAATCTGACTGTCAGGATTATGTAAATGCATACGTCATAAGAATTAAAGCAGCCCGCTCTCGCACATTTCTTGTATTGCTGCACGACTCATCATGATTTGTTTGACTTAGTCTTTACAATTTTGGGTTTTTTTCCCCAGGTGCCCGTTTTGGTGAAGAACCGTCGGTTTCCTCCAAGGTTACACTTGAAATCCTTTCCCTCATGATAAACAAAGAAGGAGCACTCGACTCAAATAGCTGCTCACTAAAAAAAGCCCACAGCTTACTGTGCAGGACAGTTGGAACGTCACCTGTAACATTATGAAGTACCCCTAAGAGCTGTTTTTACCCGGTTCACATGATTTAAACCTGTAATCTTTAGTCCCGTAGTTACAGCTTAAAAGGACTCTCCTGATTTTTAACATCATGTATACCCGCTGAATACTTTCTATAATGGCCATATTGTAATAATTTAAGATATTTCTTACTTCGTGCACACTGCTTCTTACCAACCTCACCAGTCTGTTGTATCATTGTGTAATAATGTGACAAATTTAAATAATAATGTTTGCCCTTTACTAACTTAAACATCCTAGAAAGATGTTTTTGTGAACAGACATGAGAACAAGGTGATGAGAGGATCAGAATGTACTGTAAGGGCTTTTGTGTGCCATTAAACTGTACAGATAACACTGTGACTTTGCTGTTAATTCATTATAGCAGGTTGTGTATCTGGCTGCACTTGCAAAATGAAAAATGTCTGACAGACTATTTATGTAAAAAGGCAATGGTTTTTCCTCTCGCCTTGTTTTTCCTCTGACACCCACAGAGGGCACTCTGACTCCCTAATAGCATCCTTTCCCTCCATCTTCTCAAGCAAGGATTTAGGCGAATCTGCAGGCCAGAAATGATGCGACCTGACCAGATTCTACCCTAAAACCAAAACTAAATACTAGATTTTGAACGCGTGCTATTATATTGAGTTTATCATGCATGTTTTAACAGCAGCTGCTATGTTGCAGCTACAGTGAGGTGAACAGTTTTCCACCAGCTGCAGGCTCTGACAGCATCCAAAGTCCAGATCAAGCACTGAAGACAACTATTAAATCAGTTTCCTATGTTGTTATCTAGTGAGTCAAAGGTAGCCTCTGTTTTACTTATGCTCATTGTTATTCCCTCACTAATTTCTCCATTTATTTCTCCCCCTGCGTTCTCCTCTGAAGGTTAATTACTTATAGATAGTTAAGGATTAGGGATCAACAAAAAACAGCCCATTGATCTCTTCCCTACCGTGCCCACCTCTGCAATGTCACACTCTTTACACATTGGAACAGAGGCCTGGTGATTATCTGTTCATATCGATCGATTCCTCCTCTGTTTTCCCTCGCTTTTTACCCTCTTTTGCTTCCTTTGCCTCCATTCTGTCACTTTTTCCCTCCTGCTACTAAAACCTCATTATCGAAAATGTGACTTTTCATAGCCAGTGCCACCATTTCTGTTGTTCCCTCTCTCTCATCTAATTTGTTTGCATTTTTTCCAGCTTTGAGTCTGGTGAGGGGCTGGCTGGCAAGTCAATAGCTCAAGTTAAATAGGCTGCATTGATTGGGAGAGGGATTTAGCTGTTTACCAACTGTGGAAATGGGTTGGGACCACAGAAAAACAGCCCAGGTGTCTGTGTGGAGCAAGTCAATGGTGACAAATGACACTCATCGGGAGACAATGCCCCCAAAATGAGGGAAGGTGAGAGGCTTGGCAGTGGAGGCTGGGGATGCAGTAGGCCGTGCTCCATCAGCCTTTCAGGATGTCACATGAAGCCGATCAGGCCCGGCACCCTCAGCCAAGACATTAGGAATGATGGGTTATAGTCATACATTCGATAGTATTTGCTTCCCCTGCTGTGACACTATCTTTTTTCTCTCTCATGTAAGTCTTTTCTCATCCTTGATCTTGTGTTTCTCTGCAAGAGCTCCCCTCCGGATGTTATTCCACATCCGTGCACCCTCTTTAGCTTCCCATAACCCCTTGAGATTTCATAAATGCTCCACCCGACTCTTACCATGTCTCGAGTGCAGTCGCACGCACCAGAACACACTCAAAACGAGGAAGTTTCTTGTTTCCTTGTAAAAGAAAACTCATCCAATTTAACATTCTCGATATGATATAAACATTGGAAATCTATCAGTTTAGATTTTCTTTCATTTTTAAATGCCACAGTCTGCATTCTGAACACAATAAATCCAAACGATAAATTAACATTAATCTGTGTTTGTCAGCCAACAACGCCCGAAAGGAGGCAATGAAACATAAACAGAACGGGGAACAAAAGGGCAACACATCTACCCTGATGTTTGATTCATTTCTAAAAGACAAAGCTTTGAAAAACAATCATATTGTTTACTATATCAGTTTTCAGGCTTCAGTTAATGGTAAAGTCACAGAGCATTGATACGACGAAGCAGAGACGACAGCTGAAAGAGATCAACATTTTGACAAGATTTAGATAGCTAAATTCTAACTAATCAGCACTGTCGTTTTATTCCTTATTTTTTCTGTAAATAAAATGTGTGCACAAGCTAAGAAGGTTTTCCTGAAACCCCTCAAACTAAGCTTGATTCATAGAAGTGAAGTTTTCCTTTTAAAACAAACTGTTTCAGGAAATTCAGAGTAAAAGAAGAATTAAAAGTGCCAACAGGAGCAGGATTAATTTTCTCTTCAGGGATCACAGGTGATGTAGGACGGAGCACAGCCTTCTGCTTGATCTTCACCGCTCTGCACTGGATCTAATTAAGGTGTCGTTTTAATGTATGGCTCTTTTAAAGGTGCGCAAATCAAATGTGAATGAGTCGAGTTGTTGGAGGAAGTTTCAGTTAAAGAGTCCAGTACTTTAAACTACGTGGATACTTTTCCTTTGCGTTCCTGTGGTTATGAGACCACTTTGCCTCTTGTGCCACACAACTCCCCTCCAACTTTATCTCTGGCGGCTAACAGCTGTGAAGAGAGAGCCAGAGGCGATATTGACGACCAACCAGAGCAGTTCGATAGCAGACCCTGGAGTTGTTGAAAGTTGCAGCCTGCAGCCAGGACTCGGGCTGTCTCTGTGCACTGTAGTGTGAAGCCAGTATCGATGAACTTGACAGCAGTTTAGCCCGCCTGAGATCTGCTGCACTCTAAGGACGCTTCAGAGGCATTCTCCTGCCAGCTTTAGCCTTGATTACCCTGACTGTTAATGTTCGAGGAAAGATTTTCTTCGTCTAATCCTCTATTTCACGAATAGAAGGAAAATCCAGGTGTTAGGAAAGTAGTTGACGAATGCAGTGGCTTATTGGGACAGCAGATGAAAAAAGCTGCATGTTGTAGTTCCTCTTACTGTACAGTCAACATGACTATGAAAGGAGGTTGATGGGAAGTAAGATGAAAAACTGGGGCAGTTCAAAGTCAAGCCTATACTGGGCATTTTGCATGTTGGCTCCTCCACATGGCAGCCTGGTTACAGTCGAAGCCATGTGCAGTGGTTAATTAGCTGAGAAATGACAAGTTAGATACTTGTTGACATCAGTAACTGGCACACACTATACTGGTGTGTTGACCAATTCCACTGGTTTCTGACGCTTTCCACAAAAAGGTCCAGAGCCACAGCTGAAAACATGAGACCCTCTTTCTGATTAGCATGATGATGCTTAATACCTGTGATACCATACATTGGGTATTTATGCAAATTTACTGAGTGTAGTTTATTCTTAGATCATTCTTTGTCATTGCTGGTAAGTGCTGTGGCGTTAACTCTTATTGTCATGAAGAGCAGGACTCCAGGAAAAAGAATCATGCAAATTTTGGCATTTCTCCTCCAGCGGGATCTTGCACGAACAATGTACCTTTTCTTCAGAAAAGATAGTCCGCACTTTTCATGGATGTTAAAATGTATTTGTAATGGAAAGTGCTGACCTTTAGCTGAAGAGGCCTAGTTTATATCTTCAGCATTTTATTTAATTTTTTCTATCATTGATTTACTACCAAAAAAAAAAGCAAAAATGAACCATTAGCTTTGTATCGTCTCCATCTTCCCACAGTTATCAAATGTAAAGTAAAACATAACTTATAGCAATGATAATTAAACCATTTAGCTAATGTGTCTAATATTTGAATGACACTGTTCATTATTTGCAGAATCTCTTTATAAACACAAGAAGGCTTCAGGCAAAACAAAAAGGACGTTGGGTACCAGAAACTTCCCCTTGTTTTGTGGTTGTCTATTTTTAGTTGTTGTATCAGTCATGTTTGAGCAGCTTCTGGTTTTGTAATTTATAACATTGTGAAGAGAGCTCCGAATGCGGAGCACATTGACTGAAAAAGAATTTTGAATTGAATCATCTGAGGACAATCTTTTTATTATCTACCTTTAAAGAATGACTGGGGCATGCAACAGTTTGTTATTCTGATATCAGCTGGCAGCTCTGGAAGCTCAGACACATTAACCTTCATCTCTGCAGTCATAGTCTATAGTCAGACTCGCTGGTTGAAGCTTAGATCTACTATGTTATTAGCTCAGATGAAGAATTGTTTTTAATCCTACTTTAATAGATATAAAAGTATGTATTTTTTGGTTTTGTACTTTCCTGAAAAGGTGGTACTTTGTAAATGTGTGTCATGCAACCAAAGATATTTTTGGATCCAACATTCGCCAGGAATTACTTGGCGGGATAAACAATAAATAACATGTTTTTGGCCACAAGTTGTGTCATTTTACTTTGCTCAGATCTGGAGATGCAGCAGCATTTCCAGCACCACAACTAGGTCACCATAACTTGGAAGTCAAAACAAAGACAGACCTAATTTTTCTTGACTGTAATGCTGCATCTGTCCTAGAATTTGGTTGCGTCTTGATAGCAGACTAACATTTCCTCCCAACATCTACATATCTAATGCCATTGACGTGGGACAGGTCACAGAGAGGTAAAGGTCTGCATTAGCCGTGAGCCTGAACAATTGAGTCACACATGTAATCAGAGCTGGAGTTTCTCATTGTGGGTCAGACGTGCAAATAGAGGCTGCATTGTGCGTCAGATATTACTCCAAATTTAACGTCATTAGACTGTGTGACAAGAAAAAGACCTCATCTTTATGCTAGCTTCAGCAGTACTGCAGCACAATGCAAGTGGTCGTTTGCAATTGTGTTTGACAGCTCCCAGGTGTGAGTGTTTGGGACTGTATGAATGTGTTAAAAGGGGCTGCACACTCAGCAAAATCATTCCCTGGATAAATAGAAATTGTTAACGCATCGTTTGTCTCTATAGTGACTGTAGATGCAGTTGTTCCACCGGTCGTAGCGGCTGATGCTATTCAATTTGACATTTCTATTGCATTTCAACTTTAGAAGATTTCAGAGGGAGATAGGAGACGGATGCCATGCCCAACACTTCTAAAACATCATTTCACATGGTAAAAAATAAACATCAGCAGCTGAGAGTCAAGACGGAGCAGAAAGCTTTGTGACAAAATAAATTACTTCTACTGTAGCTGCAAGTGCACATTTACAGCTTTCTTAATTATTGACAAGTTCTGATGTTATTATGTTGTATGCTTTAAATCTTAATTGCAATTCACATTGGAGAGTAGATACAAAGAGTATTTCAAGTACTTCTACTGCTGCTTGAATTTCTGCAGGGTTTGTGGCACAGACTGAAGTCACTGGCTCACTTCTAGAGTGACAAAAGAAATGCTTCTGAATCCTGCTGCAAAGTTTCATCTCAAAAACTGCAGACTGTTGGACAGAAGTGGCTGCACCCGATCAACAAAGAGGTTTGGGCATTCGAGCGGAGCGATTAATGGCCATCAAGTGAGCCAAGAAATCACTGCACTTATCTACTAGCTTGTACCTCTGACAGAGCAACCAGCTTCCTGTAGCACAAACCTGAATATTGTGGGGTTACGTTTTTATCATTCTTTCAGGTTCTTCAGTGTCTTTATTTAAAATGGGTAGTTTCACTGAGGTCAAGGTTCTTTTTTTTTTTTCCGAATAAGGAAGCTTCCCAAAAAAAGACAGTGCTTACTTGCCAATCCAGTGGTATTGAGGAAGGAGGAGAGGGCTTTGCCTCTCTCTTCTCTTCGGGTGAATTTCACCCTCTGGTTCAGGGAAATAAACTTGAGGCATTAGAAAAGTGGTAAAGCACTTTGTGCATTCGTGCGAAATAGGTAGTGTTAGATGCTTGTTCATTTGTGGCAAAAGTAGTGGTTTAATGAGAATCTCTGGCGGTTTAACTGAGCAAAACAAAATATGATGATGTTATTTTCAATCTTCATTTTCTCAATTCATTACAGGCATACAGTATCTGTGGAGTGAACCAGAAAACAGATCAGTCGGTAATACTTAAGCCCAATTTTTAGTTCTGCTAAGAAACAAGCTGTCATCCTAAGTTTCATGCCAAATTGCACAAGATTTCCACATTAGCGCAAATATCAATCGCTTAGTGTTCTGTAAGCATTGGGCTCTCACCAAACTGAGGCAATTAATGGCTCAGATTATCCTCTTTTTTTCTTTTTGGCCATTGAGCTCCAACAGTTTGCAGAAGGCTTGAACAAGTCTTTTTTATTCCTTTTATTTCCAAAGGGCTAGCTTCTTGTAATCTTTAAAGGGGTCTAGAGCAGTAGTTCTCCAGCCTTCAGAAGGCCTCATCTTTTTTTTCTTTTTTGGCTGCAATAATTTTTCAGTCCAGTCTTTATTCCTAATCATTTCCAAAGCAATATGGGATTTTATTTTCCCGGCGTTGAGCCACTTAACATTAACCTATCAATCATTTAAGCAATTCAAGAATGATTAAAAGACGCCCCTAACTCCACTAAGGATAAAGTCTACTTATTACAGACAACATAACAAAGAATCAGACTTTGCAACAGTCTGCTGCAAAGGAACATAATTTGTTCCCATTTCTAGTGTTGTACGTATCTATGAAAAATGCAGACTTTAGCAAATTCAGACAAACATAATAGAATTTCTGCATTGGCAAGATTCCCAATAGCTATTACACTGTAAAAAAAAAAAAAGTTGAGTGAACTGGAAAAAAAAGTAAGGCAACCAGCTGCAAAGCTTTGTTGAGTAAACTCAACTAAGGGGTTCTATGAACCAAAGTTAAGAGGGTTACTCAAAGTACAGTCTTAAATTTAACAAAGGTAGGATAGATGTTCAGGTCTACTCATGTCTTTGAGTTGAAACAACATGTTAAGTTGAACATGTCTGAAAAAGTTTTGGCAACTAATGTTCACAAGCTGTCTAAACATAATTGCATGAGTAAATCTGGAAAGTCTGTATTCCATTTTCTTTACTTACTTAATCCATGGGAAGCTGGAGCTCAACCCCTCTGCAACTAGGTGAGAGGCAGGGTACACCCTGAACAGGTCTCCAGTCCATTGCAGGGCTGACACATCATCCACACACATGCAACATGCAAACTCTGCACAATAAAAGCCAAGGCTTGAACCAGAACCTTTTTGTGAGGCAACGGTGCTAACCACTACAACACCATGCAGCTAAGAAAGTGTATTATTTATTCATTTGATTGATTCAAGTAATTTATTAATTTATTGCCCCTAATGGGAAACTTGGTTCACAACATCAAACAATAAAATCAATACTCACATACACCAAACATGACCGTTCAATAAAACCACCAAAAAGAATAAGATTATATAAAACTATTTACAAATGCTATTGCACGGGGAACAAAGGAGTTTTACTCTTTATTCATATGGCTCTGTATCTCCGTCCTGAGGGAAGCAGTTCAAAGAGGGTGGTTCCAGTTTTCCCATGATGGCTCTGGCTTTCCTCACTACCTGTTGTTCAGGTAAGATCTGTGTCAGGCCTTTTATTTTACTGGCCACCTTCACTGCCATGCTTAACTTAAAATCTTTCATTCAAAACCAGTTCAATAAAAGACTTATAACTTACTGTCCACATTAGAAACATCTAACTTCCTTAGGGCAGGTAATAATGGACTTCCTTACCTAAAACCATACTGAAGTATTTATTGTTCCACCAGCTCTATATGTCTACCGTTAATCTCGGTCTGTGATGGAGAGTGAGAGGACTTCTTGAAATCAATTACCATGTCTACACTTTTTTCTGTATTTAGGTGGAGGTGGGCTTCATCACACCATTTGACAGTCCTTCACCACACGCCTATGCATGTCTTCATCACCATGCAGAAGACCGATAACTGTGTCATCTGCAAATTTTAGGATGTACCTGTTCACATACTGACTCCTACACTTATATAGGATGTACAGCAGAGGTGACAGGACAAATCCCTGAGGAGAACCAATATTCTGACATTGTGCCGTTAACTCTCACCCCCGAGGCCTTTCCGTTAAATAATCTAAAATCCAATGTGTCAAGTTAATATTCATTTTTAAATCATTCAGCAGTTTCTGAGCTGAAATAGTTGGTTGGATGGTATTAAAAGCAGGATGAGAAGTCCATGAATATAAGTCTGGCACATGTCCCAGGGCCCTGAAGATGCTTTATTAAGAGATGAAGTAAAGTGATGCAAGCATCCTCTACTCCAGGTCTATATGCTAGCTGCATGGGGTCTAAAAGGGCCTGCACCTGGTTTAAAAGAGCAGCTTTCATCAGCATCTCAAAGGACTTCATCACCAGAGAAGTCAAGGCTACTGGTCGGAGGTCAGTCACCTGTCTGGGAGAACTATATTTGGCCAAGGGAACAATAACAGACTCTTATCTGCTTCAATGATAAGCTACATATGTTAATAAAAAACATGGCCAAGCAGCTCTGCACAGTTTCTCACAGTCTTTCTGTGATGCCATCTGGTTCAGGACAAAAGAATATAAAGAAAATGAATAAACCCGCCAGTTGCTCTTGTTTTAAGATATTTTTTTTAAAGTGAGAAAAAAACAACACTGAAAAAAAGAGTTGACGTGTTAGTTTTGAGTTGTGTTTTTTTTAAACTTAATAAAAGGAATAAGTGTTTGACTACTTGCTTTAAAATATTTCTCACTTGTCTAAAGCTTAGTTATTTTCTTATCTCCGGAAATCTTAGCAAGTGCAATTATCTTGCACTGGCAGATTATTTCAGCTGATTATAGTCTGAATCATGGTTTTCTATGTATTAAGAGATCATTTTTGCAGTGTGTGAATTGGCACTTGGAAGTGTTGAAACAAGTTTTCGTAGCATAAACTGGGTATGAAAGATACAATGTGATCTTAGACAGTGTCTTAGTGAAAGCATTCAACTTAAGAGGCATGTAAAATGACCGATTTTAGGATTTCATAACTAAGAAATAAAAGACTTGAAGAAAATCTTCATTCTGTTTTCTGTTCACCCTCAAAACAGGTTAAAAAAACAAAACTTTTTTGCTTGATTGAAGATAGTAAGACTTAGATAGTCAATTTTGGAAGGATGGCTGTCAAGAAGCCATGCGGGAAACGCAGAGAAAAGGCTGAGGTATACCAAATGACACAAGAACTGGACTGAAAATCAGCAGCAACAGGTCTTATGGAGTAATGAATCCACCCCAGAGCCCAGACCTCTACAGTATTGAAGCAGTGTTGAATGGAATGGAACAAAAGATCTAAAGAGGAGCTTTGAAATGTTCTACAAGAAGCCTGGAGAACAATTCCTGAAGACTACTTAAAGAAATGACAAGAATCTTGTCAATAAGAGTTCAGGCTGTGATGAAGAATAACAAACGGAGACTTTCAGGCTCTTTAGAACCGTACATTTTGTTTTGGCTTAGTGCACTGTATTTCCATTTGATGTTTGCTCATGTTTCAATAAATCACTGCAACTGTATGTTTTTGAGGCAACGTATAAAGGGTAAGAGGTTTTTGTGTTTATCGACCGACAGTTTCAGTTCAAGTGAACTTCGACGGTCTTTTTTTCATTTTTCAGTAGGTTTTGGACAGTATACCTTGACATAAAAGTCTTGAATGAGACTTTAAAAGGTTTTTGTGTGTCTGGATCAGAACCTGGATGCTCTGCTTCCAAATCTCTTTCTACCATTTACCAGTTGGCATCCATTCATTTGAGGAAAGCTGAACAAGACTGGACGATAAGGTGAAATAGATCTGCACTGACAGATCAGTTTGGAGCAGGTAAAAGGTACAAATTCTTGTCAAAATATGAAACTTATCAACTTTTCCTTTGCAGAAGAATTTATTAATCACTCTCTCTGAACAGCACTTTGTTTATGATGAAACCAGTTCATTGTTTAAGCTGGTTTTGGTCACCTCTCTACACTTCACTACTGGCATTTCTGTTGGTGAGTATAAGTGACGGTCATTTTCTTACCTGTCTCACATAAAAGGTGTTACTTTCTTCAGAGCTGTCTCACTATGTATGTTTTCATTTTCACACCATGTTTAGTGGATGTGTGAAAATCTCTGGAGAGGATGGTGTGTATGTGAGAGGCACCAGCCCAACGTGAGCACATCCGAGTCACATGTTCTCTCCATGTGTGATACAGCTACTTCTTGAAAGCATCTATATCCTCTCTTTCATCTGCAGTCGTATGTGTGGAAACTTCTAAGGTGCTCCTGATAAAAAATGGCCATTCTGCAGTATTAAAGCTGATAACATCATTCTCTGAAGAGCAGAAAGCTCAGATTGGATGCCAATGATCTCAGAAACAGCCTTCACATCTGATTTTTGGATTGCCCCTAACCCTTCCCAGCCATGTACATAATCATTCAGGCTAAGTAACTTGTTGACGTGAGACTGTCCTCCAGCTGTCTGGGTGGGCCATCCTCTTGTCTCCCTGCTCAGATTTACTCACCAGAGGGAATAGCTATTACATCTCCTGTTATTATTTTCCATAAAAATACGCTGAATGGCGACCAAGTCTGAGGTGCTATAAAAAGCAGCGGGGTGTGAGATGGCCTCTGTGCATCATCAATCAGACACACTGGTGAAACATTGGGCCTCTCCACTGGGTGGTGGAAATTGATTTTTCTGTAAGTCCTAGCGATTAGGGTGTGAAAAAGGGAGGAAGGGTGGGGTGGGGAATGGATGAAGTGGGATGAAGCAATGAGAGGAAATAGAGGAGAAGTTAATGTAGGGTCATGACTGTTGATCTGACCGTTGCTTGTTTTTCTTAAATCTTCAGTCATTAATGAAGTCACTCCGGGGGGGGGGGGGTTCTGCTGGATGTCCCGATCTGACTCCCACCTCGGCTTGAAATGTGAAATAAAACATTCAACATTCATTGAAGTCAATGAAAAAGCCCTCAACGCTGCAGGCATTCTTTTGTTCTAAATGGAAAAGTATCTGTGTAAATAGCAGCCCTAATAAAGGTCAAGTGTCTGCTGCTGGCCTCAGGACTATATTTACCAAAAAATGTGTTAGTTTACTTCTTGTTTATTGACAGAGAATAAAGTCCAACAGCTTTGATAATGTGATGTGATGAATTAGGAGTTCAGACACACAAACATCCAACAGCTTAGACCAAGAATCCAAAGATTAATCACAAACAAGCAAATGATGTAAAGGCAGTCCACAACAAACAAACTAAATTGATTAATTAGTCTACTTGTTCATTTAAATAAGAGAGAGACAAACTAAACAAAAAACACCAACAGAAACCATGAAAGCAAACATTCTGCATACAGCATTTGTTTTGCCCTTTACATGACATGTAAACCAGAAAATACAGGTTGGTGAGATGGTGGGGGGACATGTTGGTAAATCTTCATCTAAAAAAACAAATCTCCAATGAGAAATGTTTTCAAACTAAATGGGTTTTTTTTTAGGGTTAAGTGATTAAATTACTTGGTCAGGGTTTTACGGTGGCCTGGAAGTGCAAAACAAATTTACATCCACCGAAACACTTTAACATTTTTACTAAAACACTTTTACGAGTTTCCGAAAACACTGTTACGAGATAACCAAAACCAATCAGATGCCCCCAGAACCAGTCAGAACCCACCCACAACCAGTCAAAACCACCCAGAACTAGGAAGAACCATTCCGATCTAGTCTGAACCACTCAGAACCACCGGAACCCTCCAGAACCAATCAGAACCCCCGAGAACCTGTGAGAACCACCCAGAACCAGTTACCACCTTCCAGAACCAATCAGAACCCCCTGAAACCAGTCAGAACCCTCTAGAACCAGGTAGAACCAGCCACAGTCAGGCATAACTAATCGGTCAAATGTTAAAGTGTTTTGGGAAACTCTTAAGAGTGTTTTGGTCGAAATGTTAAAGTGTTTTGGGGGATGTAAATTTGTTTTGCACTTCCAGGCCACCGTAGGGTTTGGGAGAAAAAGAAACTCTTGCAATATCAAGAGGCAACCCCCAAGGCTGAGAAATGATGCCAAAGCAAGACCCAAAAAAGCTTTAGTTTTTCTTGAATGGCAACTTGATTGACACATACACAACATAGTTATAATTACCTTCTATAATATGGAAGTCTACACTTAAATTTCTTCATTCCTGTGAGTGACAGGTGAGTGAATGATTTGGAAACATGTGGAGAGGAAACTATTAGATAAAACTAAAACTGCCCCTTTGCTCAGTGTGTGAATCTACCTTCCAATGATCCTTGCATCACGGGCAGAATGGATCTTCACACACACACACACACACACGCACACACACACACCTGCACACACACTGCTTTGCAGAGAAGTGTAGCCGAGCTCCCTGGCCTTATCTTCAATTCATTCACCATGCATCATCCATACACATAAGTGCACAGTAAGCTATGATTCAGTGAACTATTCTTATCATAGCCCGAGCACGGTGATGTTTTGAGGCATGCTGGTGCAGTGACCCCCCTCGCCTGTGTCTCCAATAAGCATAACCATATCTGACAAGGCCAGGGCTACTGAAGGAGAGGGGGGGGGTGGGGGATTCTCGCCTCCTTTAGATAGCTTTCCACCCTTCTGTTCTCCTGGCTTATTTCCATGGGCGCTCTGTGGCCTAGGCCTCTTCCTTCTAGAAATGGAGTTGTTTTCTTTCTTTTGTTTGTTTTTATATTGTTTGCTCAACCCCCCCCCCCCCTCTTGTCTGCATCCCGGGGCATTTAGCAGCAACATACAGACAGAGTAAACAATAGCTTCTCTTGTAGCCTCAGAGAGGAAGGAATGGGATCCACCAGAAAAGAGTAGATATAGACATTTGTACTGTGAAGCAGTTGGATGTATGTTTCAGGGCAGAGGCCCACCATTCACTCTCAACTTTCCATTGAAAATACTTAAGAATGCTACTATAGGAGGGTTGGATGCAAGAGCGCCACACACACTTGAATTAATTTAATTTACTACCCGCATACTGCTTATTCTGAGTTGATTTTGTGTCTACAGAAATAATGTGCATGCGCCTATTATCTCAAGAAGAGGCTGCCAGAGCGTGAGGGGCATCTTTCGCCTGACTGACTTTCATTTACAAAGTGGTGATGTTACTTTTGTGTGAGGAAATGAGATAGCACTGCAGCAGACAGTAGGCTACATTATCCGGATCTGACTGCACATCCTGCTTTCTTTTTTCTCCCCCCTCCCTTTATCAGCAGCTTTTTCTCACATTGTTCATCAGCCTGCAAGACACAAAAAAAAAAAACGTGTCTCCCAGGATCAATTAGTCACTTCCAGGGAGTTGCGGAGCAGAGGAGCTGAGAAGACAAAAGCCACGGCCGTGTTGGCGTCGCAGCGAGGTGATAAAGTGACATAGTCTTCCTTCCAAGCCATTAACGTGACAAGCAGTCCTTGTCCAGGGAAGGTGGACCTGACAGCAGAGTGTTGCCCCGCCAGGACATGGAGATAGCTCTTATAAGAGTATTGCCTTCTTCGTTGACACACTTCTCTCCCCCCCTCTGCCATATCTTTCCAGCTGTTTTCATACAGTCTGCCCGGTCTTTCTCTCTCTGCCTTTTTTAAAACTCCATCTCTGCTCTCCCAGGAGCGATTTTCCCTCTCAATCTCTACCTCTATCCCTCTCACTTTCTTAAAAGCTGTCTCTTTTTAAACCTCCAAAGTCCTCCCCTCACCCATCCAAATTTCTCCTCTTTCATCTTTGACTACTGCAGCGTCTCCTCCATTCCCCTAGTTTTTTCTTTCTTTTTGTAGAACCTCCACCCCACCCTCGTATCTTTGAGTATCAGCCATCTGAAGTCATTTGCATCCACCTTTTTCCCTCCAGCGTCAGCTCATCTGGGCACAACCCTCTAAAGGTGATCGAAGGTGACACGAGCAATGCACTATCATAGAGAGTCACAGCAGGACACACGCCCAACAAAAGACAAGAAGGTAAACAAGAACCATTTTGGGGTTGCTGTTGTCTGTCCCTAAGAAATCAAAAGAGTAGAGTCGCTGCTGTGCATGGATCTAAAATCAAGCTATCACAGGGACAGGCGCTTAATGAGAGATGTGGGTGGTTTGGATAAAAGTGTGTGCTGCTGAGAGCCAATTTTCATCAGGTGTAATGATATGTCAGGTGTTAAGATCAGCAATGTAACAGGGAAAGTACCCTGTTTCTGCTGTGGTGCCCAGTTATTACCGGTTGAATAAAACTGAATGGACCTCATCATAGTATGTGTAATTTGAAACCATTTGGTTTAATAACTTAGTGCTAAACACAAAACAATTCAGTACAATTAGAGAAAGGAAGAAATGTGTTAGTCTCAAAGAGACTCCTTGTTATCACTCTGTCATCTTGTTATAGGGAATTGTTGAACTTGTTCTAACTCTAAACTCTTCACATGACTTCTTATTAAAAGAGCCACGTTTGAGTTCCTGTCACTGAACTTGTTTTGGACCTTGCATTGTTGGCTATTTCATTCAAAATGGGGTCATGGGGTTTGATTAAATGAATGCCATGCTGTGCAGAAGAAGACATTGGACAAGGACAGATGGACAAGATGGCTGCCGTGCTAATGTGGTGACATGACATTGCTCCACAATCCCAACTAAATTATATCAAGAAAATAAGACAGCATCCAGATTAGCAAAAACAATCTTTCTTTGATAGAGAAAACAGACTTCAGTGTGCAATTATTGTGAGTTTCCATGACAAACTTGGACACTTATGGACACGTGGCCTTAGCTGCTGCTCACAATATATTGAAGAGAATCAAGACCGAGCCATTAAGAAATTGGCTGAAGATATTGAAGGGATAAGGAAATCTTTGAGCTTAATGTCACAGGAAATAACCAATGTGGCAACTGAACAAAGATGCCTCAAGGAGCCGCTGCAGGAAATCAAACAACTAAAGAAACTGGTGGAAGAAAAGGACAAGAAAATTGACCAACTGGAAAGAAGAATTGATGATTTAGAGCAGTATTCAAGAATGGATGATCTCTTGATATCATGGATTGAAATACAACACACTTTTGCGCAGGTTGCAGCTGGTGGTGAGGTAGATGGAAATCTGCAAAATCCTATCTCAAACCCTGACCTGCTCACACTTGAACACCAGGTGATAAAGTTTTTTGACTGCAAAGCCATTATAATAGACAGTAAAAATATTGCTGCCTCAGAATTACAGTAAAAAGTCAAACATGATCATTTGCTTAGCCAATAGGAAGCACAAAACGGACGTACTTAGGAATGGTAGAAAATTAAAGGGTACAAATGTCTTTGTAAATGAGCACCTAACCAAGAGAAATGCCAAAATTGCAAGAGAGGCAAGGATTCTGAGAAAAGAAAAGAAAATTCAAGACATCTGGACAAGAAATTGTAAAGTCCTAATTAAGCTGAATGGATCTCCGGAAAGAGCAAAAGTGATCGTCATTAAAGATCTCAAAGAGCTGGAACAATATAAATGACTAAATTATGCAGTGTGGACTACCAAGAAGGACATAATAAAGGCAACTGACTGAATATGACGGATGAAGAACTGGATTCATGACACAACCAGAAAGACTGAACTCAACTAAAATCTTAGTAAGAACAGATTCTGGCTATTCTGATTATGAAAGTCTGCAGTTTAAGATGTTTGACTATACAGAATATAAACCACACAATGTGCATTTTGATCTTGATCCTGATAACAATTTCTATACAAAAATACAAAACAACTGTGAATATCTTACTGAGAATCAATTTGAAACTAATCTGACTATCAAAGATTCATTATCTATTAATCACTTCAACTGTAGGAATCTCAACTGAAATTTTTCTAAGATCTTAAACTGTTTAAAACACACAAAAGACACATTTTCTGTAGTAGCTATTTCAGAGACCTGGCTTTGTGAAGATCACTCTTCTCTGTTTGAAATTGAAGGACATAATGCATTTTTTTTTTTAAAGTATGAATTCTGTTAAAGGTGGTGGAGTAGCTTTATATATTCACCAGTATTTGAGAAGTAAAATTGTCAGGAGCAAGTGTTTAGTCTTACACTAAGTCATGGAATGTGTTACTGTTGAAATTGAGATTGAAAAGTCAAGAAATGCATTGATAAGTTGTGTATATCGAAAGCCAGAGTCATGTATTAATACATTTCAGGAGAAAATGATTGACTTGTTTGAGGATATAAATAACAAAAAAATGTTTTTTGTCTGTGGGGATTTTAATATTGACCTGCTGAATCCTCAAGAACAAAAGGCAGTTACAAAATGTATCTATACCATGCAGAGTATGAGAAATGAAGCTTTTTGGTTTTGTCCCCCTTCAGTTTTATGGAAAGTATTTTCCCAAATTAAGTAAACTTTAGAGTTAT
>JBBBVU010000014.1:22169093-22179846 GCA_037177055.1 Atherinosoma microstoma | reverse complement strand
AAAAGTTTCCATCATGACATAAAAACCAGGCCAAAATATTGAAGTGCTTTATTGTTGTCACTGCAAACTACAAAAAACTTTTGTATATCCCTGAAATATACGTGAAAATAGACAAAGTCAAGGCCTATGAGCTCCCAGAGCCGCTGGATGACTGCCGTTTGAAATGGAACCTTGCGTTTCTATGGCGGAGAAGCTCCTGAAGAGAATTGGAACGTGGCATACGTGCAGCACTCACGTTCAAGGCAAAGATATCGCGAGCCCCGAGAGAAACTTTGTAAATAATGAAAAAGGCTGTTTAACTTTTGTATTCAATAATCTAACATGTTTCAGGTCCGTTGGGAAAGAGAAGCAGCCTTCTCATGGTTGTGTAGTTACAGTTTAAATGTCTCCATTTCATGTCGGTTTCCTGAAAATGCCCGTAATGCTGAGGATTTGAGCTCTGCATGCGGACTGGACTCCAGTCACACTGGATCGGAAGTCTTCCCGTGTCAGTGCCACTGACTCTGGAGTCAATACGATTGCATTGATTGTTCAGTGTACAACTTGTTGAGATACCAATATCAGCATTGAATTAATAAAAGGAGGATAAAGTTTTATTTTCAGTCACATAAATCAAACCATCCAGGTTTTATAGGAAATGATCCGATGACATAAACATTACTCACAAATGAACGTTATTAGAGAGCTAGTCTTTAATATTGCACCATAGTTAATTCAGTAAAATTCTGATAGATATATTTAAAATATTTCCTAGCATATTTTGCCCTTTTTTTTTTTTATTGTTTCAGAACCAGAAAAGTCCCGCAGACGACGACAGAGCCCCACAATTGATATTTCAGCACTGATGTACTCATGATTTTAAAAGATATGTGCGAATAATCGTGCATTATTTTGCGCAAGAAGTCACATTAACCATTTGTGAGAACGGCCTGACCACAGTTTATTCAGTGGAATTAAATAAACATATGGAAAACATTTTTTTTCTGCATTCGAAAACGTAAAATTAAGCTTTTTGTGGATTTTCCATTGACTTTACATTGCCCTCATTTTCGTGGCCCCATCACGTACTTTGATCATTTATGTGCCACCATCACGTAAACGGGTGTCGAAATAACTGCGTGCTTATTTCACGTATTTTTGTGAGATCAGGTTGAGCCTTCACAACCTCATCACCAGCAATCTCAGCTTC
This sequence comes from Atherinosoma microstoma, assembly GCA_037177055.1. NCBI lineage: Eukaryota > Metazoa > Chordata > Actinopteri > Atheriniformes > Atherinidae > Atherinosoma > Atherinosoma microstoma. Next base: position 22,178,657 of record JBBBVU010000014.1, on the reverse strand, counting down.
ATAAACACTGATGCACTTTGTGTCGAGTTTGAACTGATTAAACTGGATACAAGCATGTTTATCCATCACAGTGAGTTTGACCACTGAGTCATTTTATATCTCTTCTGCTTGGTTGTCGTTTACTTCCCGAGGGTAGAGAAAAAAGGGCGTCCATATAAATGTTCCTATGTTTGTTGCATCAGTGGGTGTGAAACATTCATGAATGTGAAGGAAGCTTGTACGCTTGGACAAGTTTTATTCCACTGGCCCATCACACATTCATTCTGAATTGGGGAAATTGGTTGAACAATGGGCAAATCTTGCAACTCCTTAATTCTTCTGTGCCTGTTCACTTTAGCAAGTAAAAACACTGTTATGTATGCTTTTATGGGAATTACTCAGCACAGAACTATCGTATGCCTATGGCACTGGTTAGCATAAAGTGTGAAGTGAAGGAAGATGGAGTGACATTAAAAAATTGCCCCCTCTCTCTGGGTGTCCTCTTGTCAATCACTCCCAGGGAAGATTCATAGCTGAGTTTGACCCTGCCAAACTTACCCTACATAGAATGACCTGCTGAAGGTACAGTCTTTTACTATCATACTATTACCTCATTCTGGGATTATCTACAAGTAATGGCCCAGTTTGACTTGAAATGAATGGGAATGTCACCATTTTTTATACATATGTAAAAGGTATCTCCAGCATTACCAGTCTCTTAAGAGGATGATTTATTTTCATGTTTGTTACAACACTTTGGCTCACAATGAAATGAGAGAAACAGCTTCCCCAGAGGAGGACTTTGGTTGTCCCTTGACTTTTATTCTCTGGCTCCATCAAGCTGGCATAATGTGATTCAGAGGTAAGAGCCTTAACAATGCATTCAGTGGATTCTAGTTAAATGTGGCACACAACGATTCTCCAATAATAACTACATAAATTCTTGGGTAATGTTCTAGGTGCGGTTTTTCCAATACTTTGGTTTATCACCTGCCAAAGTAATTGCAGTTATAGGACATCTGTGTCTCAGATGCAAATTCAGATTTTCCAGTAATTGCAGGATTGGCTGTTTGATCTAAGGACCCCTCCACCTGTTAAAGTGTTTGTGGTCAAACCGCTGAACCTGGAGCTGCTCCCGACGGCGGGCTGAGCACTTTGCGTAGCAGCTCCTTCATCACTGTTTTCCCCTTTCTCCACAATTCTTTATTTGTAAATTTTGATTAAACTGAAAGAGCTACATGTAGACACTTTTAAGCTTTAATTTGACTCCACTGCATACTGATGGTGGACTCATGTTTATGTATAGCCAAAGTACATATTCAAAAGGGTAATTGAGGATATAGTTTTTCTTGTTTTTTTCATGAACTGATCCTTTAATGAGCATCCGAGCTCAGCTGATCTGTAGCCATATGAGGCTTTGGGTCTTGAGGCATCGATGTCAAGCTGTTCAGCTGCTGTGGAAACGAACACAGACTCTGGATGCCAACACTTTCTGACACTTTTTCTCCTAACTACTCCACAGGGAAACCCGAGCCTGTTTAAGCTGCTCACCTTTGTAGCTTTTCACCGACTGCTGTAAAGAGGAAAAAAAAAAAAACTTTGATCGTTGGGATTATTAAACTTCTGAGGACTTCACATGTTTTTACAAACAGTAAATTTACTGCACAATAAGGCATACAGCAGCACTCATGGCAAATTCCTCTGCTTTCTTTTTTTTCTTCTACCATACCAATACAGTGCACACACACACACATATTCACTCTGTCTCTTCCACCCCCTTTATGCCTCCGTGACAGCTTTGTCACAAAGATGAATTCATCGTCAGCACTGCAGCCAAAACAAGTAATTTGATTGCCCCAACCACAAATTAAGTTAGTGTGATTCAATTTTCGATTTGGGCTTCTCCTGCAGCCATACATCAAGGGAGACATATTTCATTACACAGCGAAACCACAAGCGGGCAAGCAGTGGTGGCCCACTCCCTGCATAGGAAGACATCATGGGAGCATTATGGCATTTACTCGATACTCCTGCAGGTCCAGTCAGGACGGTGGTGGCATTGGTGCCAGTCGTTTAGCTTGTTATCCACAGGGCAACACAACCACACAAAACAGCCAACATATGCAGCTTGTTTGGATAGCTACAAGCCGAATGTGACAATGAACTGGCAAGTCTAGTTATATAAGAAACTGGTGCAGGGATCTGAGATTTGAATTTGCTTGAAGACTATGACAAATGATGTAATATATGCAAATAAGTGAAATCATCCACTTGATTGTAGACTTTTAGAAGTCTGCTCATTTTCTCCCCTTAATAAGATACTTATACAATCACAGCATCTTTCACTTTCTCACCTTCCTTTGTTTCATCCTCCTTTGTTTGGCCTCCTCCTTAAGCTTTTTCCCTGAGTTCTTGACTACTAAATGGGTTTGAAGGCAGAGTGCTCAATCAGTGACTACCACCACCTCCTCCTCCTTCTCTTTCCACCCTCCCTTTCCCCACAATGGAGCCAAGAGCTTTCTAATTAAACTGCCGGCTGTTCTTCTGAGTAACCCAAGTTTGAAAGCTGTGAAGTGGATGTGCAGCACTCAGCCATTAATTCAAATGAATATCACTGATGTGGTAATGAAATGTGCCCCCAGTTTAGTTTTTTTAAAGCGTTATCGACAGCAGACTTTGTCCTCGTGTAGATTGTTGTTGTACTTTACAAATTACCTTGCTGTTTTATTCATGAGGTACAAGAGAAAAATAACTTTGAAGTAATGAGCCATGTTCAAACGCTTAGAAAGATTATAGGTGAAAGCCTCAAGAGATTACTGTATTGTCCGATACAAAAGTTGCTCAGTGAGGCATGGCATTGTGGGATACAAGAGATGCTTTTGTCACATAATTTGGGCTCAGACTCCTTAAATTTCAGTTTCACCTCGCAGCTGTCAAAACCAAACAGTGGCGGACTTTTGTTTCTCTGCTCTGTTTCAGGAATATGACTGACAAGTCAGTCTTGCAAGACAGCATGCAGTGTTTGAAACCTAAATGACAGGTTGAAGCCAGAATACTCACAAGAACATGAAAGATTTTGTCTGCATTTTTAGATTGTACTTGTACGGTTGAGCTGTGATACTTTTGTGTACTTGAGGACTGGAAAGCATCCAGATTCTTGACTTTTGGACTAAATCACTGTTTTCTGCTGATGATTAAGTTCTTTGACCTCATCAAGCTGTGACTGGGTCGGTACCTTAAACTTTGCACATGTCTGGAAAAACGGTAATACTGCAAAACTGCAGTATAATATCAACTTTTTTACAACTTATCCAAATAAAATACTTCACAAGATAGGATCACACAAACAAATATAAAAAGCTGGAAAAACTGTGCTCCATCCAGCTTTGTATGGAGTTGCAAAGCAGATGATGATAATCTTCTGGCTTGTTAATAGAGCTGTCAAAAGCAGGTGCATTAACAATTTGTTTGCATTAATCTGTTCTCCTGCTTACACTAGACACACATGCAGCAGCACTGCTGCTACCATGGTGCTACACAGGTGTAATGCTTTATTTTGGGAGGAGTTAGATGAAGAGGTTTAAGGCATCAGATTTCTGATCTGATCTCATTCTCTGTAACTTGCCAAAAACAGATCTGACATGAATACAGATTTATGCATTGACAGGCCAAAACAATGAGCATGGATTGTCGTTAAATATAATTTGATACAAAATATTTTTAGTTTTGACACATAAAACCGATTGCAACATTATGAAAACAGTAGAAAAAGATGATTCATATTGTATTTAAACCTTTATAAAGCCCATCCTTCCCTTTATGTCACGTGGCTTTTCATTCCATCTCCGTCCATATCAGTCGTAAACACTTCTGATGAGATCAGAAGAGGAGCATTTTGTTTCTAACATAACCTGGCCCATGGGAATCTGAAGTCCTGGTTCACGTTGAATGCTTTCCTTGAGTGTCCATGTGCGAGGAGGGCTGAGGTTGAAATCAAGCTCCGAAGAAGAATCTATGCATCACATATGACCTGGAAACCTCTCTGGAGGCCCCACTAAGACCTTTGCAAGCATGTGAATATGAATGAATTCTGATGTAATGCAGGTAAATGTCGTCGACTAAGAGAGTTAATTTGGCAATTAAATATATAAATGCATGTACAGCAAATAGACTTCATCTCTTTCTGGTTCTGCAGCACCCCTCTGGGAAATTAAATAGAAGAATGAATTACCACTGTGGCCACTGACTTTTTTCAATCCCCTTCAGGGATGCTGCTTGTAGGCCTGGACCCCATGGGAACAGTTATCTTTGGGGCCTGAAATAGTCCGAATCTATAATCAGTGACCAGCTAATCAACATAAAAGGCCCCTGAACATGGGCAAGATATCACCTCAGGTATATTTGTATGTTGAATGGATGTAAAGATGTTGTAGATTACTAATTAAAAGAAAATCCAAAACAGAAGTGCCCTTTTAACAGGACTAACCATGTCCGTCTCATTGTCTTGTGAGTCTATCAATTCACATTTTCCTTTTGTCCCCCACAATTGAAATAATCCCTCACGGCATAGTCTTCAAGGCTGACTGCTCAGGTACAGTGGAGATATGCTGCCTGTCATGGCGCAGGTTTCATTTGTGCTCCATGCAGGATGGAAAAGCACTCCAGAGACAGAGAGTGGAGAAAGAGGGGGGAGAGGGAAGCGGTGGCAGAAGTGCCCAACGAGCATGGACTGTTTCTGGCAAATGAGAATCTGTTGTGCCGCCTTCTTCATCCAGACACCAGGGCTGTGGGATTCCAAATTACGGCTGTAAATTTTGCACAACTGCCTCATGCTTGATTACCCTTGAACTGAGTTTTCGCTTTCCTTTTTTCATTGCTGCACTTTGTGTGTTCCTTCATTTAATCTTTTTTGCTTTATCTCCCTCTTTCTCGTTTTCATCTATAACCTTATGTTTTCAGCCTTCCTCCTTTTATTTTTTTTCTAAGAATGCAATAACAGACAGTATTATGTCTTATTTACAACAAATCTCTCCCACATTTATGCTGCTTAGCCTGCTGCTATCAGCCTCCAAATCTCTGAATAACCCTTTGAATATTGTGTTCCTTTTAGTGGAGTATATACAGTGCCTCCTATAAAAGAGGCCAGCCACTTCTGTCACCAGTTTGGTGAGATCTTGTGGCATTCTTCCTCATATAATCTTAATGCTTTAATATTTCATGCAGTTCAAGGCCTCCTTTGTAATCTGCTGCCACAGCACTTTTCTGGAGAGTATTTGAATTATGTGCCTGCTGGCCATTCTCTGATTCAGGCAGGAAGCAGTCTTTTCCATGAAAAGAAATAGGGGTCACTTGTCATAATGGTGGAACACTTCTTTGCTAAATGGATGCTAAGATTAGCTCTTCTGGGAGAGGATGAGTCATTATAATCTCTATGCACAGTAAAGGAAGCAGGCGTTCGACATTTAAGTGGACAGCGCTGTGATTCCTGCAACAATGGAGCACAAGCTCCTGAGGGAGGTGAAATCAACATGAATGGTAAATGCCACCACGGTTAAGATCTCTCCACTGCAAAATTGCAGTTATTTATTTATTTATTTTCTCTAGTTTTTTTTGTAAATGCATTGACTGCTTCTCCATAAAATGTTAATGTGTGCTGCTGGGAGCAAGACAACATGAGGGGAAGCTGCATAGACAAGACTGCTGTTTCAGGACCGTTGAGTCACTTTCCCTCCGACTGCTTGACAAGCAAACACAAACCTCCTGCTGTGGCTGTGCGCCTGGCTGGCTGCCACACTACAGTTTAACTCTGTGGCTGAAAATAAACAAAGTTATTACAGTGGGCACTTCTGGAGAAAGATGCTTATAGTAATGACAGCACCCTTACGTGTTTACTTGTGTGAAAAAATCAACATGAAATCCTATACTTTCACCAGTTAACGTACTGTATTTTCATTAGATTACGTTTTGAGATGCTGTCTCTAAAAATGTGCACTTCTACGTCGAGACAGTGAAGGTGCATAAAAGTTTCATAGCAGTTACTTTGAACATTAGTTGTTTCTGACTTACTACCCTCTCACATTTCTCTCAGGACTTGCCTGTGCTTGTAGGAGTCTTCTTGTGTTAAAGCAGAGAGAATTAATGAAAACTTAAATCTCAGCTCTGTTACTATGAGTTTGTTTTATATGAAGGCCTCAGTGGTGGGGTGGACAATATGGCCTGCAAGACCTGGTTGAGCACAGTCCCACATTGTTGTTAGCTGGACTCAGTTTTGTCTAAATTCTGCTCTTGAAATGTGTATCTGCTCTCACTGGTTAGAGCAGATACACATTTCAAGAGGAGAACTTGCTTAATCAAAACTAATAAGCTGGACAAAATGATAGAATGCAGTGTAAAAATCATGGACATCCAGTTAAAAAGCAGAGTAAGTTTTACAGCAATTCCACCAACAAATAATTGAAGATAAGACTTTAAATGATGCCTTGAAGGAGAAGAGGCAGCTTCTTCTGTGTAAGAGAATAATTCCCTTTGGTGTGGACTTTCCATGCACAAAGAAAATATGTTTCACACACTGCAGGAAAGGAAGAAACCCCAAAAGCTTTTTAACTTTTGCAGATGAGAGGAACTGAGTGTGGTGGTGCCGCAGGGTGTTGAACAATGTAGTGCAGGTTGTTTCACTTCCTTGTGTTTTATGACATTAATATTTGACTACAACAAACGTAAGTAGTAAGTTTGGCAGCTTTGATTCTACGCAAAAAAAAGATGTCCCATGAGACGCCTCTCTCTACGCTTGTCCCTCGCTGTCTCTCTCAAAGTACAGGTTCGGGAGCAGAGATGAAATTACCGCCTATCATTTCAGCAGCTCTTACATAGACAGAGAGGTTTAAAATTGCTGTAGAAGATCATCAAAAAGTGATCCTTGTAATTCACACTTTTACTGGAGACATGATTCAGCGAAGCCAATAAATTTCCCTTGTTACATGAAGTCTGAAGGAGTAAGCGCTTACCTGCTGGCAACTCCTGCTGTGGAAGAAATATGGACTTTTCTTTGGCTGAGGGATATTATAAATGAGTTTCAGTGGACGATTTTAGCATACTGATAGATCTGTGGAACACTAATGGCAAGCATTGTGGCACTTTGCCTCAACTTGTGATCATTTTGGGAAGCTTCTCTGAAGTGAAATACAATTTGAAAGGAAAAATATTTCATCAAATACTCTTCACAGTTTGCAGACTGATATTAAGCAGATTAATTCTACCTACTAATAATATCATCTAAACTATCTCATTGTTTGATGGTTGCTTGTTTCTTACAGCATTTAACATGGTCACATGAACACATGATGATCTTCGCAGTAACTTTAGTGAACAAAGCATACGCTAAAGGAATAATAAACCATATTATCCTTTAACATCCTGGTTCTTAACACTAAAATAAATCATGCAAACTCCACCAATTTAAAGATATCCCTACTTCTAAATCCTCTGCAGGAGAGTTTGTTTGCAAAACCTATTAAGGCGGCCACAACTTAAGCATGCAAGCCTCTTTTCTTGCCTGCCCTACATTCTGCAGCCATATTGTTTGCATTCAAAGGCAGTGCCCACACAGCTGGAGGATAAGCCAAGTCTCTCAGCAGATAAAGTATGGTGCCATTGGCTGCTGCAGCCTCTTTTCATTTCCCTCTGTCTGCCGGGGTGTCAGGGGCTCCTGGCCACAGCTGGAAGATGAATGTTGCTGCACCACTCCACTTTGTCATGGTGTCCAAGAAGGCTCTAAATGGCATTGAGAGACTCTCAGCCTCTCATAAATGGGATCTCAGCAGCCCTGTGTAACCTTGTATGTGCAAAACAGGCTGCATCTTTGAAGTTGTCAGATGTAAACATTCCCAAGAGATTTAAAGTCCCTTGTGAGTATTGTCGCTTGCTCAAAAGAAAGGAAGGGGAAGAAATGTTTGCATGTAACACGTTTGACCTTTACAATCACAGGAAAACATGATAATTGAGACCAAGCATGCATCACCCATATCAAGGAGTCATCTTTGCAGTATTTTGGAATAATTCATCTGTTTGCATTTTGTACACGTACAATTCCAGATGTGGACTCAAATAAAGACCTGCTTTGAGCTGCCTTGCAGTCCTCGGCCTGGAAAGACTCAGATAACTCTTCCAGCACTGCTTCCTTTTACTTTAGTTTGGTTGTTTTACACCAGGGGCAACAACACCTATCTGTTCTGTCTCGCTGTTCTCATGGAAACGCATCAAAGGAGCTGAAAGATGACAGAAACAAGGGAGACAGAGGGAAGAAAACAAGCCTGAGATACTTTGTTACAGTACTGTTGCACTCCTGATTGTCTTTGTTGCTTTTCCCGGCTATGACGGTAAGTGCTGTCACACATCTCTCTCTCTCCTTCTGTTGGAGGTAAAGACCAAAGTGGAACACAACATGTAGGTGCTCTTGTGCTGTATTGAAATTCAAGGGACCCAAGTCACCCACCCAACTTGCTCAAACTGAAAACATTTTGTCAGTTTCAGGGTATGCTTATACATATTTTAGTGGTTTGTAGGTATTCACCACCCCATGTTGAGTATTCCTTGTGTGATGAAAACAGGACTGACACATGAGAGAGCCTGGGGCCAGAGAAGTTTTGAACCAAGATTAAAACAGAGACGCCTGTAGGCCTACAGGCGATGATTACAACAGCTCCCATTAAAAGTAGCTTTGATGGAAATCCAAAGAGACATGTCTCCATGGGGGAGAGATATGCAGAGGATGTGGTCACGGTCGCCTTGTAGACATAAGGCAGTAAATGTTTTAGGATAGGGAGTAAGTGATAGCGGGGCATATGCAGCAGTTACTACTGCTGACTGTCACAACATCTCCACGGCAAACGGGACACCAGTACAAGCATGTAGCTCACTGAAGAGTTAAAATTCAGTTGTGTTTGATCAGTCCATAGAAATAAAAGATTGCAAAGTAAACCTGCTGGTTTGAACATTTGCAGGGTAGGTTTCATGTCTACATGCTTTGCCTGAAGCTGTGATGTCATGCCAAAACACATCTCCAGCATTTGAGACTATCAGGGGACAGTTTTACTCCAATGTTACATCAGTAGAGACATATTATGTTTTTCAATGACAAGCTGATACGATTTTCTGACATCTTAATGAAATGTATACGACATGTTTTAGTCAAAATACCATCAAATGAAAACAATGGATGGTGCATTATGAGCAGTGCTGCTCAGTCATTAGACAGGTGTTCAAAACCAACATAACAACTGTTACAATGGAACTTACATGGATGCCACTTTAATGGTTAAACTCAGTGGCAGCTGGAGACGATTTTTTTTTGTTGTTGTTGGATTTTAAATCGGGTTGGTTTGCATTATTAACTAACTTTTTTTAATATTTAGCCCATATCTCCTATACCATCTTTCCCTATTTTATTTTATTTTTAAACTTCCAGTGGTTTAGTTTCCCCAATATTGTGGGTGAGGGTTTAGAAAGAACACCATTCTATCTACATGTATGTATGTGTGTGTGTGTGTGTGTGTGTGCATAAAATTGTGAGGCAAATATTTACCAACT
>JBBBVU010000014.1:22138243-22168993 GCA_037177055.1 Atherinosoma microstoma | reverse complement strand
ATCTTGCGTGCGTGTGTGTGTGTGTGTGTGTGTGTGTGTGTGTGTATACATATATATATATATATATGTATATGTAATTTGTGGGTTTGTGGTCTGGGGGATTTGAATTATGTAAATATGGATTTTTTTTTTATGTTAGTGTCTTTGTAAAACACTCTGTGTTGTAAGTTTTTGTATGAAAAAGTACTAGTGGTGTGAGATTTTGATTGACAGATGTAAAATCAATCCTATTGGAAAAATAAAGAACCTTAAACAACACTGATTAGCCAGGAATGGAGACAGCTGCGGAATTTGACAAAACAAATGAGTGAGCTCAGAGCAGCCTCAGGTCACCAGTTTTCTAAAAGTCTCAGGATTTCCCTGCTACAACACACCTGATTCAAATTTAATTAAAAAGTCCTATCTGCCTGCATGAACATATGAGCCATAGGGTCGTGTTCTGTACTACAACATCTTTACAACTCTGTTCAAAGCATCGCAAACCACTTGACTCTATTCCACCCATCTCTTCTGCAGGTTGTGACTTATACAAAATTGGTGTTTAGCTTTGTACGACCATGCAAACTTATTTTGGATGCAAATTACACTCTGACACCCTTCAGGTGTGTTATTACCTTATGAAAGAGGAAATAATAGCATCTCAAATGACATATTTTCAATCTAGGCAGCCCCAGACAAAGTGACATGGTTGTGTGAATTTCTCCTTAACTTACACCAGAAGTTTAAGAAAAAAAAGTCTATCCAATATCCAGCGGGATTTGCTTAACTCAGCCTGATGTCGTGGCCAATGTCAACATCATATACCAAGATACTGCTGTGAAACAGAAACTACAAAGTCATTATAGAAGTCTTTACTCATGCTTCACTGGTTTCTGTCACCACCCACTGAATTTATTAGACTGATCCTTTGCAGACTTTAGACACATGTACACTGACATGTCTGAATCACTCATCATCATGATGTCATGTCTGTGTGCTGGGTCATAGGGATAAAATGTGCGTGTGAGACATGATTTCTTGATTTCACGGTTTAAAATATTTAAAGCAGGTTTATGTTGTGTGACAGAGAGCACACGGGTGTGCTTGTGTGTGTGATAAACCAAACATGTTTTTTATACATGTTATACATTAATCCCTGGTTGTCTTTTTTTTTTTAAAAGCATTTATTACTTTTTTTTTTTTTGGTGCAAAGTTTCTTAGTCATGTTTATCTGGTTATAACCCATGCATCATTCATAGGAGCACAGAAATCTCCCTTCTTGCACTTCAACCTGTGTTGGCCTTGAGTTGCAGGTATAGTCAGCGTGCTCGGGATTCAACCATTTTTCATTGTGATTTGGCTTTGTGTGTGATCGGTTTCTGTGCCGTGATATGACTCACTGTTTTCTCCTTTTCCTTTTCTTTTTAGGCTTTAATGTATTTTTAAATAAAAGGCAAATACAGGCTTTTAACCTACACTAACGGTTTAAGCCATTTTCATGAAAGCCTATCAATACAATGTGATGGAAAAATACCGGTAATTATAATTGATAGAGGATATAAACGATAAAATATATACTTGTAATACTTATTTAGTGTTGTGTGTAGTATTGGTATCACATCTTTATAGTATTGGGGTTGAATTACTGTCAGTAAAATCTGGTGAGGTCTCCCCAGATGTGCCGTCTCCAGAAGTCAAAAGGACTTAACTGGCTGTGTATTTGAATCTGAACAGTCATCAGTATTTTTGCTTATTTGCCTGTATTACATCTCTCACATCTGTAAGTTGGAGCATGCTGACATTGACTCATGTCCTAAGTTATAAACTCACTGACCTCAATGCATAATTCTGATGGGTTGTCTCAGTTTTCCTTGGAATCCGGTATTGTATCTGATAAGTGATAAAAAGTGATAAAAATCCTTTATATCCAATGAATTCTACTAGAACATGCAAAGCTTTTGGCATCCCAGGCTTACATTAAATCATACTTTAATGAAGTAGAAGTGGACAAAACAAATGATCATAAAGGATGAGAAGGCTGTTTATAAGGAAGGAAGAATGGCTGTGGGGGAAAAAAGTGCCATTATTGCCTGCCATAGTTGATGTTGTTTGTGTGTCATGGCATCAAAGCAAACTGGAGTTCATAGCCATTAGGTCCAAAAAATGCTTTGGAAAATAGCATGCAGGCAAAAGGCTTTTTAATTCTAAAATAGACATTTGCATACATGCCCGTGTGAAGCCTCTCCTTCCAGTGCTGGTGGAAAAGCTCAAATGAAGAATACATGACTAGCAGCATGCCTACTCCTGCTGTTACCTGACTTATTTCTCTTTGTGGTCCCAATATGTTCTGTGAGGAGGTGCAGAGTATCTGATCCAGGCCAGAGAGGAAAGTGTAAAAAAGCAAATGTCTTCAAGTTTGGTTCGTGGGAATTTCTGCAAATATATAGAAGAAAAAGAAAGTTCCTTGACTTGAAAGGCAAAGGCATGAAAATATTTTTCAGGCATTTTTTACTTCACGTTGTGTTCAGCAAATGGAAAAAGGAACAAGAAGACAAAAATTCATCACCCCTCTTTTTTTATTGTTTCACTATTTTAGCCATATTCCTTGATAAAAGAAGATGTCCGCGCTTGTGTTAAAGGTTTATTTCTGAGTTTAATAACATGTGCAGCCATAACATCACCACACTATCAGCAACCCAAAGAGCTATTTAGACAAGGCTGCATAGAAATTGAGGAGCATGTTTTTCTGCGAGCGCTGTTATTTTTAGGTATACTGTCACAATAGGTGGTGTTTGGTGAAACGTTGGAAAAAGTTTCTAGTGGGATTGAAAGTCCCACCAAGCAGGATTTAATTAGCGCTTTGAATGAATAACATCTCACCCGTTTCTCTCTCTGTCCTTGGTAATCAGTTCTGGGCCATTAATGAGTGGATGACTATCGACTGGCGGAGCCGGCTGCTGATAATTGAATATGCTGAGGCCATTAAACATTCGTAATCAAAAATAAACACTCCAAAGCCACAGTTCCTCTCGAACAATAAGCAGCATCAACAATGGAAGCACAATTGCTGGGGCTTGAAAATAACAGAGCTTCACATCTTTCCTCATCTTTTTCCCTCCCTTCTTTCCCTTTTATTGGGCTATCAGTGCTAACAGTTCAGAATTTGACAGACCAGAAAATAGCTGAATTTCTCGGGGCATGGCGCCGTATTGAATTTCCCAAGTTAGTGTTTAGATCCAAACAGCTGAGAGGGGGACGGACAAAAAAAACAAAACACTGTAATTGAAACGTTCACAGAGGCCCTATTCCACATGCAAACAGGTCAGTAAATCACCACCAATAACTGTGTTGTGGCGCTGGAAATCACTGCCCCTCTATTGACTCAGCACTATTGATCTGACTCCCACATCACGACAACTCATATGGAGTCAGTGGGTCAATATTACTAGTTAACAATTCTAACCCTGCACAAGCTCTGTTTGAGTCCTGCAGACTGATGGGTGTCATAACACGGTTAATGCCATGTTGAAATGGAATCTGTCAAAATCCAACAAAAACTTGGGTTTTATTGTCATGTTTATGTTATTTGTATAAGTCATCAGTGTGCGTGTAAAGTTCAGGTAGAATTTACAAACATTTCTGAGTTCTAAATCCAGATATTGATATAAATGACAGCTGATTAATCAATTATGTGTAATCAAAAAGTTCTCATGACAAGAAAAGCTTGAATCCAGTGGAATTTTACTGAATTAATGTATATGATCTAAGGGGGAAGGGGGGGTGATTTGTCGGCACAACAAAGCAGCCAGACCATCATTCTGCTTGCTTTAATGCTAGTCAGGAGAAGTTACAAAAAAATCATTTGAAAAAAATTATGAAATTAAATTAAATCAGAAATGTTATGAATATTTTATTAATTATGAATCTTAAGTAAAAAAAAAAAAAGCCCAAAAGCTACAAGCCAATTACCAAACAGTTCATTGTCAAGATCATTAACAAGAAATTTTTGTCATTAACATGAGAAGAAGCCTCAAGAATACAGTGCTATTAAGAATCTAATTATCTGATTTAGAAAAGTCCTGGGGATGGTGAAAGGACTACACAAAGCATCTTAAGAAGCTTCAGGCTGACCTGGAGCAGCTTGGAGTAATGATTTCTGCCTCTACGGTGCACTGCACAGTAATCAATTTAAAACTTCGCAGGGGAAGACCAAAGATGATGTCATAACTGAAAATAAGGCAGAAAACGGAAAGACAAAACCCTGAGATAATGTTGTATGGACAGAGAATATTAAAGTAAAACTTTTTTGGGAACATGTTCCACCAGTTTAGTATCCATCAGGAAAAGGAGGACAATGAAACCGTAAAACATAGTGAAGGATTTATCATTGGGGCTGCTTTGGCTGCAGTATAATGCAACGGGAAATGTATTCTCTGACTTCTCAACTTTGTTAATATTATACGTAGTCAGAAAGGTAGTCGCAAAAATATGTGTTTGTGTATAATAAAATTAACGGTAGGATAAGAGATGTGGGGACATTGAAGAAAAAAAGTGAAATATCTTTTTTTGTGCACAAAAGAAAGTGTTTGGTATGCATGTTATGTCCTTCAGGCAACGGAGAGTCATCTATGGAAACAGTAATATATGACTTAATTAAGTTGTATTTTTTTTTCTTTTTAATAATTTCCACATTTAAACATACCATAATATTTAAGGGCCATAGTTTTTTTATATCACCCTCAATCCCCCCCCTCTTTTGATAAATAGTTATGTAGCAATTGTCTATACATACAATTGTATACATAAGAACAGAAAGGTCAATATGATTTAGATAGATAAATGAATTAGTTCATTAATTCATAAGTTAATAGATTTAAAAAGAACAAAAAAAAACAGACAGACAAAAGGGAAGAAAAAAAAATAAAACATGTGTTGTTATTGTTCTCCCCCCAACACTGTTATCTCTACAAAACACCATACTCCAAAGTAAGCAATCAAGCAAACATACAGCAAAAGGAATAACAGACATGAGATTTTCCCAACATTATATTTCCCCCTCCTGTTTCCCAACTGCATTCAAAGGTCCCACTCTGTGCTTCTTTCTTCTACAAATCCCCTGGCATCTGCCCGTTCAAGAAAAATGTTAAATGGTTTCCAATTTTGATCATATAGTCCAATTATTCTTTAATCTATAAGTTATTATTTCCATAGTTTTATCCATGTGCCAATATTAAGGGGATCCACGTTTGTCCAATTATAAGACATTGCCCTTTTCACCTGTATTATTGCCAAATCTAGTTTACAGTCTTAATTTTCGATCATTTGAGTACCAATGCAGGAATATCAATTTCGGATGCAGTGGGATGTTGATTGATATAATGATCCTGATTTTATTAGACACCTCTATCCAAAAAGTCTGTATTTCTACATTCCCAGTCACAATATATAAATGTCCCCTGCTCGTCATTACATTTAAAACATGTGTCTGGTATGTTATTATTGTATTTATTAAATGTAACAGGTGTAACATATGTCTGCATTAGCCAGTTATATTGTAACAGTTTTAGTATGGTGTTTGTATTAAGTGTCTGAGATTTTTCACATATTGATCTCCATTCATATTCGGTAATATTTACTTTTAAATCTCTGCACCATATTTGAAGTCTGTTTTTTGAAGACTCACCTGAGCATTGTGCTAACCAGTTGTACCAGCATGAAATCAGACCCTTGTTGTTAGGATCTTTTATAACAATTTTCTCAAGGGGTGAGAGCTCAACAAGGTGAATTGTCTGTTTATTGTTATGTCGGATAAAATCTCGAACTTGCAGGAATTTAAAGAAATGTTTTTTTGGATTATTTCCTCAAACGTCATTCGGATGTTATCCTTGTTTAGATCTTTTATTTAGTTTATTCCTTTATCAGCCCATATTTTCAACTTTCCATCCAACTTATCCGGTAGAAAAAAATTGTTATCCCATATTGGAGTGTACTGTGATAATGACTTATTAATCTTTAGGTATTCTGTTACTTCATACCAGACATTAATCATATCAAGAACTCCAAGATGCTGACTATGTTTTCTTAGATATTTGTACTCGGCCGAATCCATGTATAAATTCAGCTGTAATTTAACAGTCTAATTCCATACTGATCCATGCTGGATTATTTCCTGCAGAAAAATATTAAATTTTTGTTAGCGAGCTGTGTTGCTAAGAAGTACCAATTAAAATTTGGGCACTTTAACACCCATCTGTCAATGTTCTTAAATGTTAAATCCATTGCCTGTCCATAATTCATGGGCACTATCTTTTCAAAGTTGGATGTAATCTTTATCCCCAGGTATGTAAAGTCAGTTGAGATTTTAAAATTACATTGGAGATTTGAATTTTGTCTTTCTCATTGAGTATCATTAATGAAGATTTTGATGTATTTATTTCATATCCAGAAATACTTCCAAATATTCTAATTAAACTGTCATTTTACCTTGAACTCGCTTCTTAAAAAAATTGCAGCTTTGCTTGTCCAGTGTCACCATCATTTTATTTCTGAATGACACTTAAAACGAGTTTTGAAGTTGTGTGGTGTGTTTTGGTGCAGGGGATACACCAGCCTTGATCAGGTTAATACTTTCATTCATGATCAGTTACAAACATCTGACCTGCTCCATGGTAATCTATGGTGGCCCAGAAGTGTCAGAGCAATACAGAAGCCGAAACACGAATACCATAAGCCATAAAACAACACAACAAATTGTTATTGTGTTGTGCCTAATTGTGTTGTGTTATGGCTAATCGTGTAGTGTTGTAGCTGCTATTGTATTACTGTGACATTTCTGGGCCACCATAAAAAAGCAGGAGAAAAAAAACAGCTTATTGTTCCTCCATTTCTACTTCTTTGTGAAAACACTGCTAGCTTTTGAACACGTTGGCCAGTGAAACTTCAACTTGTTATCTGTGAGACTGGGCTTTTCACGGATCATTACTAGTCACTCGATGTTATTGCCTGTCCAGAGTTGATCTAAAATTTGTATTTTTGTGGTGAAGACCTTGGGTCTTTCAGGAGCAGTGGAAACTGAAGCAAATGTCAAGCAGGGAAGAAAAATGGTTAAAAATTCATCAGTAATAAGTCCTGACCTTAACATCACTGGAAACTTTTGGTGAGCTGAAATCTACTCATGCAAAAAGAATCAGAATTAATAGCAATGTAAAAGAGGTAGAGTGGACCACCAGAAAGCAGCCAGAACCTTTAAGTGGCTATGAGAATTGTTTTGAGGCTGTTTTCATCGGTTCTAAAACCAGTTATGTCTGGTGTATATTTTGTGTTGGTTTTACTTATGCAACTTTTGTTTTGGCTTTTTCTTTGTTCACTAATTTGGGACATTTGATTGCAGTTTTCTGAATTATTTAAAAAAAAATTGCATGAATACTGAAGCTATTCTGACTTCTTTAATTGAATTTCAAACCTGGACTCTATTTAATATTTAGTGTACTGCAGTATTATGTTTCCCTACCAGACAGCTATTTGATTATATTATGCTGTTGTTAACCATCATGTTAACCATCATCCGATTGATTCATTACATAAGCATGTATAATTCATAATGCTGTGTGCATTATTCTTAGTCCCACATTACTCATGCTAATGCATATAAATATTTCAATGCATGCAAATGTTATCATATGCTAATCTATGAAACCTATTGGGCTTCTAGTGTTCTAAACAGATTATTGGTCTTACATTTTTGTAGCATGACAGGTTATGTTTTATATCTGTCAGTACTGAATATGAGAGTGACAAAGCTGATTTTTTTCTTTTGTGTAAATATCATTGTTAATTTAACCTTGTGGGTTTTTTTCATGAGGTAAATACAAAAATGTTCAGTATGTGAATGCGGCAGCAGACTGGTGTCACTCCAGAGATGATTTATAGGAAAAGGCTAAATCTTTTCACTGTTAATCATCATAAGGGGACATGTTGCACCTCCAGTAATTGCATGAGGAGCCTTGATGTTCCACTCAAATCTGTTTGTGTTTGTTCTTTCATGGTCTGCTGCACCTTAAAAGGAAAGGCGCTCCTTTGACCATCTGAAGCAACTTGTCAACATTATTCCCTGTCCAGCAGAGCAGAAAAGGGGGGGTCCAAGTCCCATCTCACTGGCATGTTGCTCACAATGTACGGATGAAGGAAGTACGATGGGAATTGTGGTTGTAAAGACCAAGCAGACATCCATGTCGAATATGGAGAGTTATTTCAGAAGGCAGAGCTGAGGGCTGCTGAGACCATCCGCAGGTCACACGCCAGGATCACGCTGCCAGGGTCCTTAGGGCTTGCATGTTTTGCAAATTTTGCTCATTTTAATAGGTTAAGGGCTCTTTCTGAATGCTTGCGCTGTATGAGCACTGGAAACAATGTCAACCATGACATTGATTTTAATCAGCTGCTTGGTTTTTTTTGTTTTTTTTATAGTCTACATTTAATTAATATGCCATGGACTTGGTTTGTAAATCTAGATACAAAATCCAGTCTTTGCCTTCTTTGCATAGTTACGTATTTCATGTAGATTTCTTTAAAGTCATGTTGCTTAAATTTTACAGAGTGCTCAGGCAGAAAATAATGCAAATTCTAAAAGCAGGGTGATTGCATACACAATAACACAAATTTACCAGGGATAATTTGGCCTAATGAAAGGCGCATACGTATGAGAACAAAATATTTGTACTGGAATAAAAAAGGTGACACATTAGATCAAGGGATGACGTGCCTGGTGCAAAACAGCAAAGAAATTTAGAGTTTTAGGTGTAACCTGTGGTTGAGCTGAACAACAATGTCCAGAAAAACAGGAGTTCTGATTGTTTGCGGAGAAATAATCATGATGTGTAAAGCAGTAAAACATGAGTAAACATCAAATTCTTCGAGTTTGAAGCTCTGCCTTGTTGATTTTTTATTCTGTTGTCCACCACAGACAGCAGTTGTAAAGAATCAGCATAATAATCTCCACAGGTTTTTGCATTATTATGTTAAGCCTTGAGCTTGTCATTTGTCCACTTCCAAGTAAAACTTTTGCACCCAAAAGTTACCTGCAAGAGGAGTAAAACATCTATGAAAAGGGCCACACTGAGAATTATTGGTACATTTAAATTTTGAACTAAACAAGGGAATCATACAAAAATGATGAATTATTTAAACTTCGACCTGAAGTATATGTCATGATCTCACAGGAGCAAAATGTAAAAGAAATATATTTTTATTATTTAATTTTATTTGCCCTTTATTTAGCCTGGAAGGTTATTTATACTTGCTGCATCATGTTCAGGGTTGAGGGGAGATATGTCAAAGTGTGAGAGGATTGTTCTGGAGACATAACGCAAAACAAAAATGTATCAATTTTTTTCAAATGACTGGTAGTAGGCTACATATGAAAGACAACAGAAGGCAACACGTACTTGGAAGCATGTACAGACCATACCTCCCAAATCCAACACCCGCTTAGAGGTGCTACTGTAGATCTGATTCATATGAATCGCACTGAAAATCTGGTCTGAAACTGGTCTGAAAGTCAGTTTGATAACAAAGGCCACAGCTCATTTCTTTTGTTTGCGAATCCAGAGAAAGTCACATAAAGCTTTAACTTCTTAACTTTATTCATGCAACACACTGGTCTGGGATCAAATGGCCAAACTGCTGTTTGCTCTCAGAGGCACATCTTATTTCTTTGCAGTGAATAACTGCAGACAGATCTGTGTATTCATTAGCTAGCACAAACAGTAGTTAGATGGTTCCCAGTTTAGAAATCTTCTGTGTAGTTGTTGCTTTGCAACTAGTGAACTTAGGGTTAATTACTTAAGGGGCGATAAAAGGGGTGCTGTTAAATCAATACTTTTTATTCTCCTTTTCATTTTTTTACATATATTCCCTGGATGGTTAGATATACTTACCACATCCTGGCTGTTCAGTCCTCAAACCTATCAGCAGCCAAAGCTCAAAATCACCTCTCCAGGGATTCATAGCAGTTTAGCAATTCATAGCAATAGTTTTGAACTGTGCAATTCCCGACTCAGAGCAAGTCCTGGTGGAGTGTAAACAACCTCCAGCCTCTATGCACAATTCACAACACAATGAGGGGTACAAGAAGTAAACTCATCGTAAACATCAAACTGTAAGTTCAAGCACACAAACCTTCTACAGGAGCAATTTCAGAACTAAAATAAGGAAGAACATAAAAGACTCGAGTTGGAGAATCACTTTAGCACATGTTTTAAAAACTTAGAGAGTTTAAGAGAGGAACATTAGTTGAGACTCTTGTGTGAAGAAAATTCAAAGATTCCACAAAAAATCACAGGTTTTTGTCAGTTCTCAAACCCACAACACTGAGAATGAATCTGTATGCAGGCATACTGTAAGTAAAGAGAGTAATCGGAGGAGAGAAATCCAAACCAAAACTTCCAACACCAGCTTCAACTAAAGTCTCTGAAGTTGACAGTTTGGAGACTCAGCGAGCAGCTGAAAGCTGTGGAAGAAAACAATTCCAAGGCTGAGATTATTCTAGCTGTATTTGTTGTAAATGTCACAAAAGAGATGGTCAGCTTGAGAAAAGAAGCCTCCAACCTCACACAAACAGAAAAGCCTGTAACAAAAGAAAGTATCCACACAGACTCAAGTGGCCACACAAAAGGAAAACTGCACTCTGATAAAAGTTTTCAAACAGACTGAAGTCTCCACAGAGACCACAGCCACAGAAGTTTCCACTCAAAAGGAAATCATCAGTCAACATCAAAATTTCACATGAAAAAGCCCGTGCAAAAGAAAGGATTTACGTAGACGTGGGATTTTGCATGTTCTCCACGTGCATGTATTGTTTCTGTCTGGATATTTCAACTTCCTTCCACAGTTCAAAAACATGCATAATCGGTGTCTCTAGATTCTCTCTAGGAGTGACAGTGAGTAGTTGTTTTTTTTTTGTGTGTTGGCCCTGCGGTGACCTGGTGACTCCACCAAAGTACTCTGCAAGTAGCTGTTAGGGTAGGCTCCAGCCTCCCGCTAACATGCACTGGAATAAGCAGGTACACAGGATGGATGGGCGGACAGGAAAATTATCTCAGAACTTATCTTTGCCACATTTCATGTGTATATTTGCATTAATTTTGTATTGTACAATTTAAAACACATATGAAAATGTTTACAAATGTAAATGACTCGTACTTTTCTCACTACTACACATTAAAACTCAGGTTCAAAGTTATTTTTTCTGTAACAAACTGAGTCATTTACAATTATTACAATTATTTAATTTGGGTTTTCAATTTCAGACTTTCACCGCTACATTCTCCATATATAAAGCACACATTCATGTCTCCTATACTATTCTTACTATTAGAAGCAATCTTTGTTTTTGCTCACAAATCATATTTTCGGACAAATTTAAATCACTTTATTGATCTCTGGTACGGTTTGAAATTTTCATTATATATCAAATGAAAGTACTAAATCATAAGTGCAGATGAAAATGGGACATATTTTTTAGTTGTTCATGATCTGCCAAACAGCTTGTACTTGATCCTGAGAGGAAACCACAGATATGAGTAGAAGGACACCCCCCAATGCATATCATGGCCACTCTGAGCGTCTTTACCATTTCCCTACATACTGCTGCTTTCACATATATAAATATTACAAGTTTATATATGTTGTTAACTCTCTAAGATACTCTCCTGCTTGCTGCTGCAGTACTTACTGCAGACTTACTTATAGACTCATTTTACTGTGTTTGTGGTTAATGGACTGTACTGGTATAGTGCTTTTCTAGTCATGCTGACCACTCAAAGCGCTTTGACATTACATGTCACATTCACACACACATACACATTCATACAGCACTTATATTGAACCATACTCAGTGCTTCATCACATAAGCATACCCCGATAGGTACATCGGGAAGCAGCGTGGGGTTCAGTGTCTTGCCCAAGGACACTTCGACATGTAGTCAGGGGGAAGCAAACCACCAACTTTCCAGTTGGTACAACTGCCTCTTCCTCCTGAGCTACAGCCGCTACAGCTGTGCTCAGGCAATCCTACAAGATTGACATGCATCATGTTTTCATTCTAAACAAATAAAAAAAAAAAACATGATGCATGCAAGGATGAATGTTTCTGTAATCCCTACTGATGAGTAAGACAGGGAAGTAGAATTACAACTGCAATCTTGTGTTATCAGATGAGGCAAATGCAAGTTGTAAATATGGAAATTGTCATTACTTTCCTTCCTTAATCCTTTCAGCTGTCTATGTGTTCAAGCTCACTTTCTCTTCAGTAATCACTGTAGGTATTTTACCTGAGCCATAGACTGTACACAACCACAGTGAATGTGTCACCACCTTCTGGCACCATGCAAAAATAAATAAAAGTGAATAGAGGGAAGCTGTTTCCTTCATGTACAAATCAGTATAAAGCAAAGTCAGAAATACGGACAGTTGCCTGAAAAATAGGAGATCAAATATTCCCAGTTGCTTCTTCATTTTTCTCAGTATTTATTACTTTGAATAAATATGAGTTACATGTCAATGACCATTAAAACATTTGCACATAAGTAAATCAGATTCATTCTGAATTTGGTTTTTAATTCACTAAAATGACTCCAAGGAACATGGAGGTGTAAAGGTTTTTTCAGGATGTCCACAGTATAAATGAAGCCTCTATCAGTAGTTGGAGGAAAATACCACAGTTGCATCCATTTTTTCCAATAAATAAGTATACAGAAAAAAAATGTGGCGGAACAGATATTAACTGATCAAAGAATAGCGTTATTAAGAGTACTCTAACCGTATAGAGGATGAAGCCCTCTTCTTCCTCTGTGAAGTGCATCTCTGTTTTTTTTTCACATATTTTCTTGTGCTTGTATGTGAAAAGTGCATTATTTTCATTGTATTTTGGCCTCACTCTAGGGTCGTTTGACATTAGTATATATACCATCCACAATGTGAATACATCTTCCTACAGAGCATTAAACCTGCTTTTTTGTACTCTTTTCATAAGGCAAGGCAAGTTTATTTGTATAGCACATTTCCTGTTCAAGTCAATTCAAAGTGCTTTATATAAAAAATTAAAAGCATTACAGATAGTGCAAAGAAAGCATTATTAAAAAGTAGTAAAAGGCAGTATTTGAGAGATGGACCTGCAGTCCAAATCAATCGTTTCAAAGGCTTAAATACGGGAAAAATGGAGAGGAAATCAAAGTGTAACACTCTGTCATCCCTAAAGAGAAAGGTTGTTGTTATTATTATTATTATTATTATTATTAGTAGTAGTAGTAGTAGTAGTAGTAGTAGTAGTTAAAGTACTAGTAGTAGTAGTAATATTAACAATAACAACAATAATCCTAAATAAGGTCTTCTTGAAAAAACATATTAAATGAATGAATAAAACATATCTCTCAGTTTCCCTCTCAACTATCACAAACTCCTGTGGGTAAACCTCAAAATGCAGTGCGTGTCTATGACCTTCTTAGAAAAGGAGCATTTTGCAGGAAGAAAGATCAAAAATCTCTCAGAGATGAAAGACTCTTAGCTACAAAAACCATTTACAAGCTCTATTGATTGGTGCTTGTGAGAGAAGACCAGGGTGCACCAACTTTCTCTTTGAGCACAGTTCCTTTTGTAATGATTTTAAACTTTAAAAAATACAAAAATTAAATGTTCTTACTTAAAATGTCACTGAGAATTCATTTTATGCTTTCTGGAAATTGTTGAAGAGCATTGCATTAACAAGACAGTGATATAAAAATTGGGGTTATGTAGAGGTAATATCTGTTGCTATACCTTCTTTGTTACTTAGAATAGCTCGCTATAATTCATTGAGACCATTCTCATGCAGCCAAATTAAAGTGGCTGTAGTTTGTAATGAATGAGTCTCTGAAATCACTGCACAGGACTCGATGTACAAAGTAAACTAAACACTTTGGCTTCTTTTAACCATTTGGTCAGAAGTAATAATCAAGATATTGGTGTATTAATGTATTTTTAGATGAATCCACATGGCTGTTCTGCATAGCAATAAAACCCAGCAAAGGGGAGAAAGTTGACACAAATGATCAGCAGCTTTAAAGATAGAAGATGGATCTGTAAAACTAAGATTATACTTTGACAAACAAAGAAATAAGTTAATTTATTGATAGTATGAATTAAAATAGGTTGTGTTTTTTTCTTTCTTTTCTTTTTTCCTCTTTATGAATGTTAAATAGGGTGTACTCTGTCTCTGATGGGAAAGCCCCCCCAGTGACCCTGTACTGGAATAAACAAGTATAGAAAATGAATGGATGGATATAAATGTCATATACCCAATAGAGTACAGAACATGGATTTTAAATATGTAGGTCATAATGTTTTACTTGAAAGTTACCAATGGTAGTCAAGTTTACCATCCCCTCAAACCTCAACACTGAGCTTACAAGTGATGGAGATATCTTTACGACCCATCATTGTCTAGCATAAAACAGCCGGATGTTTGCGTTTTACTGTGGGAAAAGACCCGCTAGAAGGCCAGACAAAAGACTCGGCTGCTGAACACAAGGCAGACAAAGCCTCTGTATGGAGAGGCACATGTATACATGATGAAAGATGAGCTGGAGATGGAAAATCTGAGAATGACTACAAAGAGAGTTATTTCTACCCGATTGATTGAAATGCTGAATACACTACATTTGGAGAAAGAAAAAGTGAAAAAAAAGAGACAAAACCTTTAAGACAGAGAAGTCAGGGCAAGTTGGAGGAGACAGAAGACCTTTTACACTGAAGAAGAAGAAAGGGGCATATCTGTTTGACACAAGGAAGACTCTACAGAAAAGTTGTTTTCCAGGAGAAATATTTATGTTCAAGGAAGGCCAGACATCCAGATATGTAGTGTAGGTGTAGCTCTTTAGCTGGAGAGAAAGAAAAGAAAAGAAAAGAAAAGAAAAGAAAAAGAAGTAAGTCAATATTTAAGAAAAGGCAATCATCCAGAGGAAAGGCCTTTCAGATGGAGAGGGAGAACATGATCGAAGAAAACAGTAACTTACAATAAAGAACACAAAGAACGACAAGTGAAAAGGAAGGTCTTTGGTGCAGAAAATGATCTCATAATTGATGACAGATTCCTTTAAGATGGAAAAGAAACAGATACCATGGATCAGGCAAACTTACATTCAAGAATAGGTTCAGGCATTCAGTGAATGAAAGAAGATTCTCAGCTGGATGAACAATATCAATAGAGAACTTTTAGCCAGGAAAGTCTGTGTTCAAGAGAAAACATCCACATGAGGGAGGCTTTAACCCTTTAACAGCCTGTTCTACTGGTAGAGCAAAATTTTCAGTGATTATAATGAATATTATCCCAAATTTGTGAAAATAAACTTGCCTGGCTCATCTGTAATACTTGATTTGGGTATGCAATGCCAAAAGTACGTGTTGTTACCTCATTACTGGTTCAAATTTGGATGATTTCACAAGTATTACTATATTATTTACTGCTATCTTCTCAACTATTTATCATAAAAATTGAATCTCGTAGTTATTTTTTAAAATAATCTTTTTTTTTTGTGAACATTAAAGAGAAACAAACATGATGAATAATGATAGAAGACAAATGACACCACAAGTATTGTAACCAGCATAAATGTTTTCAGTATGTCATTGTGGCCAACACAACAATAGTGGCTGTCTAACCAATGAGGGAGCTGCTTACACCTGAGGAGCAGCTGTGATTGGTTTGACTTTGTTTTCTCTGCCCTAAAGGGTCACGCAAAAGCTACATGGAAAGTGTAAACCATTAAAGAAATGCATTTACAAAAAGGATTTAAAAATGCAGGGAGGGGACAATTGAAGTGGAAAAGGGAATTACTTTTTTAAATGTATGGAATGAAAAGATATTTCTAACCATATTTATGTATTGTGTTATTTCTCCTTTTAGAAACAGCTTTTGAAAACATTTACAAGTGGCATGTTTTTCCAATATGCAGTTCCTCTTTAATATTTCAATTTAAAATGTGTAATTACAAAAGTTTGCAATTAGATCTCTTTATGAATTAATTGTTGAATTTGAAATTGTATTTAGCAATCAATATTCTTTATTTTACAATTACTCATCATCAAAATGCTGTATTGCTTTTTGAAAGACCCTCCTGATCCTCAATACCTATCAACACAACAATGCTGTCACCAACTATTTGATTAATTTAACAATTAATCAAATAGTACAAATCAAAAATAATAAATTAACTATTACCTTAGTGAGTTCCCATCTGAGAGTATCATCTTGCGTCCGTCGACTTCTTTTTTTTTTAATATTCACCTATTATTATGATCCACATGTTATTTCTCATTGTTGATAGTGAATAGTGTTGATTGTGCAGCAAAAGAAGCTAATTTCCATTTAATCTGAAGTGGTGTCGACATGATTCTTTTCTTTTGCTTTCTGAATCTTTTTTATCAGATAAAATGAGTGGAGATCAGCATCGCAACACAACGCTGAAACCTTCTCACTTGCAGCAAAAAAGAAAGAATGGTCTGAGTGATCATAGTGTGCATGCAGGGAAACAGCAGAGAAACAGATGATGTTTTGATCTTGTTTTCCACTGTGTGGGTCAGCATCGCTGCGTTGAATCTGAGCAGAAAATGCTATTATCAAAACTTCCTTTCATGCTTACTGGTTATAATGTGCTGCAGGTCAAAAGATATAATTTCTGGAGAATATTACTTTAAGTCCCTGATGTAAGAACAAAGTAACAAAAGCGAAATGTAAATTTTGAATTCTCCTGCTGACTGTACTGCATGTAAAATAGTGGAAGTATACGCCCACAGATGGAATATTTTGCAAAAGAAAAGGTCCATTTCAGCAGATGCTTTGAGGCACCATATGCTCCTCTCTGGCATTTAAGCTGCAAAACAGCCAGTAGCTGGAAAACAAAGAATTGGAAACATGCGTCTAAAATACTTGTGGCTTGTCTTGATTTGATGCAAGCTAACAAATCACATCGCAGCTCGCTTATACCACTGTTCATGCTCATAAATTCTGGGGGTGCTAATTTGCTCTTTTCCCCCAGTGATTTAACAAATGTTGCAAATTAACTGTAACAAAATCTCCACCTGTTCCATTAACACCATGTTAATGTGAAAACTGTGAACAGGCATAATTAACAACAACAACAAAAAAGCTGCAATGAGCAGTGGGAGTTTTTGGAAAGAGAATCAAAAAAGATTTGGGAATATTATTTCCCATGGTGCTGTATCCCTGCTGCTATCCCTGGTACCTCTTTCTCAAATGCAGCATCAATAGAGCCACCCCAAAAACACTCACATGAAAACCTCGACTCCCCACAAAAACAAACGTTACTTCTTGCATGTTCATTGTGGAGAGCTTTGAAAAAAATTACTCAGGCAACCCAGCCAGGGTGGACCAGTTCTCGGCTTGTGCCTCATGTGTTAGCCCACTTTTCAACCCTCTTCATCCAGATAATGTTATCATATTTTATCATATACACTCACTGACCACTTTGTTAGGTACATCTGTTCAATTGCATGTGAACACAAAACGCTAATCAGCCAATCAACTGGCAGCAACTCAGCCTAGCATGAAAGGTTGGTCAGAGTGAAACTGCTGATCTACTGGTATTTTCACACATACAGTATCTCTGGGGTTTACAGAGATAGGTCTGAGAGAGAGATAATGTAAAGTGAGCAACAGCTGTCTGGACAAAAACATCTTGTTGATGTCAGAGGTCAGAGCGTGGCCAAGGTGACGGGAGATGATAGAAAGGCAACAGTAACTCAAAAAACCACTGGTTGCAACCAACGTATGCAGAACACCATCTCTGAACGCACACACCACCTCAGACTTTGAACCAGATGGGCCACAGCAGCAGAAGACCACACCAGGTATAGGTGCCACTTCTGTCAGCTGAGAACAGGTAAGCAGCTACTTCTAATTTGATTCTGCATACCTGTGTTTTCCCCGTGAACATGTCAGATATGCTGGGTGGAACTAAACTACATTCCAGCCAAAAACATTCCTACTGATAAGGAGGCTGAAAAGACAGCTTGACATGACTTAATAAGAAGCTTCACAGCTGCTAAACTTAACAAGCAGGTCACTATGTATTTGTGAAATTTTCTCGGTCCAAATTCATGTTGATTGCTTGAGCTGTGTCACACAGGCTAATAAGCTACTCAAAGCGCACACAGAATACATTCTGACATTGCTGCCTCCAATAGATAAGGATCAATTAAACACCTGATTTTGATTATTTCATTACAAGCAATTGTTCTAACTTTAACTTTACAAGGCACAGCATTAACATAAGATAAGATAAGATAATACTTTATTGTCCGCTTGCAAGGAAAATTGTACTGCAGTACCAGATCAACAATCTGTACAGACAAGACTGCAGTCATACAGAACAAAAACAAAATAGTCTATAGATATCCATTATAATGTCAGCAAAAGCATAAAATCCATAAAAACCATTGGAACTTATCATCTTTAGTAGAAATGTCTAACTTGGAACTTCCAACAACTAGGAGGGTCTCTGACCAAAAATTCCCTGTTTTTAGTTCAACTTTGGTCCCTATCGACTCTTCTTTGTGAAAAGAATGAACTCAAAAGAACAAATCCAAAAATATATTTGTTGATTGAAAAACCAAAACAATGAGCAGAAAAATGTCCTAAAGGTCCCATTGTTTTAGTCACCATGTATATAGCTGTTTGAAAGGAAAGAACAGAGGTATGAGCAGCTAAGTTGTCTAAGTGGGCCAAAATGCAGCGTAAAAGTCATCTGTTCATGTGTATTGTTGATTTTCTACAAGTAGTGTTTGCAACATTCATCAGTGGTGGAAGCTGTACTTTTACATAAGTTGTAATTGGACAATTTGAAAATATTGGCGTATGAGTAGATTTCCAAATTACAAATGAAACTAGAGGGTAAAAACTACAGATTAATTTCTAAAAAGTTTGAAATGAATCATACTCACAGAACTGGTCTCTTTCTTTTATACTACATTATTGTGTTATTTGCAACATGCATCATTATGAAAGCAGCATTTAAATATTTGAATGTTGTCGTTTCTAACTGCAGAGCTGAAAACCTGCTCCTGGTTATACTTATGATAGTTTTGACATTTTGTATAAATATGTGCATATTAAATCTACTTATGATTTGTTTATTTTACTTTTCATCCTGTGGAAATCTATGATTCAAAGATTTTTTTTTAGTCATATTTGCATTGTAATTGAATTAAAATGGAAATTTGATGTGATCCACCTCATCACAAGATTAACACTGAGGTTTTCTTCTTAATGTAATCTAAAGTTCTATCAGATGGCTTCATTTACTGTCCAACAAATAATCACATTTCTATGACACACATTCAAATCTAAAGTCAAAGTAAAATATTTCTTTCTGAGAAATCTAAACAAAGTAGCATAACATTAAAAAGATATAGAAATTTCTGTAAATGTATTTTTCATCAATAATTTCAGTGTTATAGCTTTTTAGAGTTTTACCGTGCTGGGTAATTTAACCAATAGCCATGTATATTTTCTGATCATGATATTTTGTGTGTAATCCAATAACTTGAGGTAAATATTTATTCAAACTGTCAAAAAAATCTTGGAGGAAAAAAAAAACATTCAGTACCATAATGGAAATATCCATGTACAAATACATCAAAAGTGTAATTAATGACTGTACATGAGATATAAATCATCCCTGTAAGTGTCTAGAATGAATGAAT
This sequence comes from Atherinosoma microstoma, assembly GCA_037177055.1. NCBI lineage: Eukaryota > Metazoa > Chordata > Actinopteri > Atheriniformes > Atherinidae > Atherinosoma > Atherinosoma microstoma. The sequence goes on along the minus strand of JBBBVU010000014.1, from coordinate 22,149,259 downwards.
GACAAATTCAGCATTTTTGTTGAGCAGTCATTTTAAAGTGCATACATTATACAATACTGTTATTATAATTTACATATGCCCAGACGCAATCAAAAACAAGTATGTGAATTAGCAGTAAACATGAAAATAAATATGATGGGTAAGAATAAACTGGCAGAATTTATAACCCTGTCAGTCACAGTGATGGATTATGATTAATTACACTGCAACCATGCTGGGGCGTCACTCAGACACACTGATTCCCGACCCTGATAGCTGGCTGAGCCCAGCAGCAGATGAGAGAGAAAAACAAACCTCATCTCAGCAGCCTAACTCTAGCTGTTCCTCAGCCAAGCTGCTGCTTTAACGCACAGTACATGAGCAGGTCGAAAGAAATGATGCCCTGAAGGTGGAAAATCGGCAAACTATCCCATTATTACTTAACAAATGCATAGTCCTCTTGCAGTGTGGGGCCTAGTAATATTTCATGTGTTACAGCGCTGATGTGACAGACCTTGGCCCGAGCCAATACGTCATCATAAAAGCCATTCAGTGAGAGGCTGATAGCAACAGCAGCACACGGGGGGAACTTCTCCATCTGCTAATAAAGTGCACATTCACTGGTCATGGAATCTCCTGACTGTGTGTGTGTGTGTGTGTGTGAGGGTGGATGAGTTATCGTAATGGTCCTCGAGTGGTGATGGGGTCTAAAATAGCGCTCTTTCATGAGATTGACTGGCATTTATCCCTCTGTCTCACACAAACACGATTCAGTGAAGAAAGCACTCTGGTGTGCAAATTGGAGACTTTATGTGATCAGAGGTGATATATTATGATACATGTTTTTAAAGAGGTCTGTGGCAATGTACATGTTATATAGTCCTCAAAAGGAACAAACCTTTTCCAATTTCCAAGAATGTCACTGTGCTAAATGTTAACTAGTCCCAAGACCATGCAGCCCTTGAGGGCGTTTTCCACCTATGAAACAGGGCAGGAAGACTGGAAGAAAAACATGTCACAATGAGGTGGCAGCTGGTACTACCCAGTGTGTCCCCGTGGGCTGAGATGGGACTTTTTCATGTGTATAAATAAGCATCACCGTCTACAATTTGGGATTTATTGCCTAGGAGCTAAAGTTGTTTTTTTTCTTCTTCTTTTGAGGAAAGAATGAGGACACCGTGTTTGTGTATGTGAGACACAGAGGGAGAGAGAATTTGGAAACACTTTAACTCAAGGCAGTTCAGGGTGCAGCCGCAGCAGTAACGTTTCCAGCCATGGACTGAAAGGCTCCATTTGCTTACTTGCAAATGGTGCAAATCTGGATGGATTAAGCTACTCAGTTGCGCCCGATACTTGACTTTGCGACGAGGACTAAATTCCCCCGAGTCAAGACGAGACATCACCACTGCAAATTTGCCAGAGCTTTTTAGACAAGAGCTCATACAGGTGACAATTGTTGCCAACTTCACTGCACCGCCAGTAATGAGTGCGTCTCATCCAGAGGGAGTGCGCAGCGTGAAGCCACCCGCGCCTCTTTTGACGTGACATTTCGCTGCGTCGCTGTGTATAGCCTATGTGGCCACATATGACGCATTTTACACCGTTAGCTGTTCTTGCATGAGGTGTAGGGCACGCTGGAGTGTCCCGTTTTCCGACAAGTTCCCGTGCTGGTTAGTATGGCCGTCATGTCCGCCCCGGTTAACTTGCGCGTGTCTCTGTAAAGCCACACAGACCCCGGCTGTCCTCGGTGGAGAAGTTGCTGGGGAATAACAAAAAGAACAGTGCGTGGCGCTGGGGACGAAAAGCAAAAGTGACAGCCGCGTTCAGGGGGTGTTGAGCGGCTGAATTTATTACCTCCATCATCAGCATCTCGGTGCGAGGAATAAAAACTGCAGGGGACTGCTGCTGCTCACTCATCCTCATCTACACACTTCCAGCTTCTTTTTTGTTCTTTTTTTCCTCTTTTTTTTTTTGCAGAAGCCTGCCAGTGAATTCCAGTTTCTGAACCCACAGCTGCGTAAACTTGGTCAGATTTGGGGACATTCTCTCCTGTGAGCGCGTGTGCTGAGCAGACTTGGATGGATTTGTCGCTCATGGAGGGAATTTAAAGGCAAGAAGGGGGATTTCTATTAGTCCCTCTCTTGTTATAACCTCAAAATGGATGCCTACGACAGGCTTTGGGGACGCCACTGGATAAGTCATTCTTCCGCTGATCTGTTTGACATCTGAGCGGCACAAGCGTTCAAAGTTTGGGATAATCTAAACGGCTGAAGGTGTAGGGATGCAGTCTGGAGCGAAGACGCTCTCCGCAGGTGGAGGTGCGTCACTCTGCTGCCTACTTCTCCTTTGGCTCATCTACTCCCATCTGCTGAGAGAGGGTAAGGACGCTTACAGCTATTTATTACTTTGCCAGCAGCAACATTGTCTCTGAGGGCTGATTGGGATGCAGCTGCACACAGTTTGGTCAGATCCTGTGAGATCCCGAGCAAAAATCCTTCAATATCGAATAAAACATCTTTTCAGGGACCTATGAGGTATCCCTCCTCACCAGCAATCTTTTTGTAGTGACCTTATTGGTTGAACCTTATGTCATTTTTACTCTATGATTTTGAAATCTAGTGTTCCCAGCTAGTGCCCAGAAACGTCACAGTTTTTATCCTGAGAGGTCTTTCAAGATGCCAATGAGCTTGAACCCATGAAAACATGCAATAGTCTACATGAGCAGTGTTTAAACGTTAACCTGTGATGAGAAAAATGATCATTTCAAAGCTATTTCAAATAGCTGCACTTTTCAGTTTCCCCCATACTAATTTTGTATTATTTATCAGGCTCTTACAGGGAATAAAAAATGCAACATATTCATAGCCAAGCGTCAGGTGAAAAAGCAGCACAGCTTTATAGTTGTAATTCCTTCTGCAGTCAAAGAGGGACCTGGTTTCTCTCTTAAGTTTAGTCATTTCACAAAGGTTAAGGATATTCATCTATACTACGCTTTCCTCTGTGAATAATATCCACTGGTGCATTCACACCTTCATTCTGACACAGACTAGAAAGCAATAGGATGTTTCCCTTCACTTGGCTGCTGTCCATGACAAAATATTTTGCATTCAAGTGCCATCAAAGGCACAGAGAGCAGCCTTAAACTACTGGAACTTATTGCGAGATGTTATACGCTAAGTTTACAGATTAGATCTTTTAATCAAGCATTGGCCAGCAGCATAATTACCACTGTGGAGGAGGGATAGAGCCTACATCAATGTCTTTGGCAGCTTGCCGGGAACAAAAGTAGATGCTGATTTGAAAAATGAACTGCCTCTTTGTTGAAATGTGCTCCTTTTCCATGTATTTGCCTCTAATTTTCTGTATGTCATTTCCAAAATTCTGCTGTCACCAGTCTCTTATTGTTACCCCTGAAATGCCTTCTGAAGCCCTCTGCAGAGAAACCAAAGCAACCCATATCTTTCCCCTCGGCCATTTATTATTGACTCATTCTCCTCTGAAAATGATCTCATTAGTGCATTATCGTACATATCGCTCAATCAATCTCTTGTGAACTTTTCTACCCTTGATGTATTCAGATTGTAAATAGATTCTCCAGTGTATGACCTGATAGTTAAACCCCTGGATATGATTTGAGGGTTGACATTCTCTTTATAGCTCAGTCTTTATAAGCTCTGAGCTGAATTTTAAGAATGAGGCAATCAGCATGTGTCCTTTCCAAACCCTACTAAAATACTCCTCTGAAACTGTTTTGACCACTAAGACTGTGTTATCATTCCATCAGCTTCTGAAAGACTCAAGTTTAGAGTTAGCCTTTTATTTATCACCACAACCCACTGATGCATCCAAAGCCCCTTTTACTTTCCATAACCCAGAGGCCACGTTCAGTGTTTGTAAATTGGTAAGCGAAGAGGGTGCACAGCTTCCACCATCTCCATAGCTCATCTGTCATGGAGGCAAGGACAGAAAATCAAAGCACAGCAGCCTCTATCTGTGCATGCCTCTGGGCCAGCACAGGTCACGATGAATGGAGCATTAGCTGCACTCAGTGTTGTCAGTTTATTCAAAAAACTTGGGAATGTAACTTCTTTTTGCTTTGCAATGGGGAAATCTATGACGGGATGCTGAAAAAGGAGCGAGGTGAAGCGTTTCTTCTTACGCAAATAAATGAACAGTTATTACAGAATACATTTTAACTCAAAACCACAGCATGAAGGACAGAAAAAACCCATATATTTCCTAAATCACCTGTCAGTTTGCTTAAAAGTCTTGTTTTTGATCTTAAAAGCGTTTAGAACTTCTTCTATATACTGTAACTCTAGATTTAATGTTTATGTTTCTTTATTCTGATTAGCTTTTCACAAACTATTTGAAACTTGCCTCTGTTACCTTTCCTATAGACAGTGCAGTGAGACAATTATTATGAACTACTTTATGACACAATTTAAAAATGGCTAAATGCATATTTTTCTGCTTCTTTTCTTTACTAAAAATGGTTTCTTATCAGTGAATTTTAGACAATATATTTGACAATTATTTAATATTTTTGATAAGTCGGTATTGATCAAAATCTCCCACTGACCCAGCACCAGATGCCAGAAAAACATTAGTTTCTATTTATAAATAGAACAAAAAAGCTTTTTATAAAAAGAAACTTTAAAAACGGGAAAAAATTTTCATTAAGAACCAACACATTGTCATTCCTTTCTTGTCACATACTGATACTTGTTTAAACGCCTTCAGTCTTGGTTATCAATGCACAGGGTATCCCTTTATCATGGCTTTCCTTCACACAGGGAACGGCTCTACAGCTGCATATAGCCACTTTTTCATTTGTGGCATTAACTGATGCGCCGACTGCACAAATAGTAAACAGCAACACGGAAGCATCATTCTACAGCGATGGCTTATCAACAAGTAACACATATGAAGTTTGGATAAGAACAGAGATGTCTTTTCTGCCTGGATATGTTTTGACTTCTGATCTTTATCTTTGCTTATTTCACTCTATTTGTACTCAATTTGCAAAAAAGCTTTGTTGATATTTTCCACATTGTCATGGTGATGCAACAGTGACATTACCAACATGGAAAAGGCTGCATATCCAAAGGGATTCTTTTGGATATCTTCAATGTTCAGTTCAATACTGATGCACTGAGTTTCTGACCAAATATCAGTATGTGACAAGTTAGGAGTGAGAACTGATTTGCATAATTCATGCATTGAGTGTAAAACATTTTTTGATGGTTAAATTCTTATGAAAAGCTACAGCTTATGGGCAAGATTGAGGAAGAAAGAGAAAGATTGCACCAAAGATGGAATAAAAGGCAGAATGACAGATTCATAACGATATTTAAAGAGCAAGCTCTCTGGGCTGATTGGCTTAGAGATGACTGGCAGACAAGTTATTGGACAAGAGCAGTGATATAGAAACTGAGGATGGAATTTTATTGACAGTGTGTGAAAGCATAGTGACTTAGAGATTAGACTGGCAGGAGTAGCCCCGTGTTCAACATTTAGAAATATACAGACTGACCGTTTCAACTTGTCATCATACTATATTTAGTTTGTTTTTCTTTGCAGCTAATGGAGGCAGAAAATAAGCTAAAGAAAGGAAAGAAAGATGACCTCAGTTATAGTGTTGCTCTGTGCGTACAGAATGTATAAGTACAGTGTGTGATTTTTAATATAACTTATACTGATTATAGAGTGGTTTGTAACATATTAGTGGATTTTGTTTTGCCCATCCAAAAAATAGCAATTTAACAAAAGCACAACATATTTCTAATACATAATGATTCATAAACAAATGCAGAATGTATTTTGTTTTTGATTAATAAAGAAAAGAAATCAGTCTGTCATTAGCAGTAAATATCAGGTTACTTTTTGCACAGTTTTTGGTATGTTATTGCACAGCTTATATCCACAAATATGTTCAGTATTACCCTCCCCAACAGATAGCACTGCATCAAGAACTGTCATTTGTCAGTAGCTAATGCAACCACATGGATTAGGGATTACTGGTTGAAACCTTTGTCAAGTGCTACAATACAGAGTTACACTCACAAATGCCACAGAAAATGTTATGGGGAAGAAAATTCTTTACCTTGTCCATAGGCAGTGTCAACTTATCTGGACCATTACACAGTGGAAACGCGTGTTTGTGTCAGAGGAGTCGGTATACCAGAAAAATGGATGCTGAATGCTCTGAATCAAGGATAAAAAAATCCCTTTCCAGACTCTTATCAGCAGCAAGTCCAAAATCCAGGCTCTGGGATGTTCTGGTGATGTATCAGTGGCTTGAGCGAAGCTCATTAACACTTCTGTCATGGCAGCATTAATGCTGAAAAGTTCAATGAGATTTTTGAGTTGCATATGATGCCTTCAAGACTTTTTCAGAGGCATTCATGCAATTTTCAACAAGACAATGCAAAACCACTTTCTGCACACATTACGAAGGCATTGCCGAGAAAGACAAAGATTCAGGTCCTGCTCGCAGCCCTGACCTGCAGCCCTGACCTGCAGCCCTGACCTGCAGCCCTGACCTGCAGCCCTGACCTGCAGCGCTGACCCAACAGACGATGTGTGGATAACTTTGAAACAAAAAAATGTGATGACAGCTGTTGCACACTTTAAACATTTGCAGGAAGAATGGGACATTGAGAACATATGCTCAAACGAATTGCATCTGTTTAGTAATGTTTTCTTTGTGTGTTTTTGCAAACCACACTGTATTTCATAGTGAGCTTCAGGGCATTCACGAAATGTGCCATATTTGTTAAATTAGCTCTATAACAAATTTTTTTGTATTCACGTTATCTGGTACTGAAAACTATTGTCGCGAAATACATTTAATAAAACAAAAGGTTGATGAACCAAATAACTAAAACTAATCTATTAAGTTATATCCTATACTTGATGTCATATCAGAGTAACACACAGTAACACATCTTTTTACAGCTTTTGTCACATCATAATTACTGTGTCATCTTGATTTGTTTGAATAATCCAATCATTGCAACAATCTATCCTGTCACCCTGCCGTGCTGCACAAGCTGTCGGGGAAAAGACAGCTCACATTTTATGAAATATGTCTACAGGCGGTGTCAGTAAATTTTAAAGTGACTCACTGCAGCTTTACAATCAGTGCAGCGATCCATTGATGAGAGTCTGACACAGTCCAAATGTCTTCCACAAACCAGACCGATTTTATCCTGGTAATTTATTCCTCATGCTATCATGCTTACTTTTTTTATTTTTTAACAAATCAGCTTCTTTGTGAGAGACAGTATGTCATCATGGGGCACCAGAAGGATGAATTTAAAAATCTTTGGCTGGTATTCTCTTTTAACTCATGGAGCAGGGCCGATCCACCCAAGCATTAAACTAATCAGAGGGCCACAGAATTACTAACTTTTTTGAACTGAAAAACCATGATTTCCATTTCAGCCTTTTTCAAGGCAGCATTAAGCATGCAAAAGAAGTCTTGCTCAGATTATGACCTTGGCTGTAAATTGTAAGCATATCATAGTCGGCTTTTTCAAGGCTGTGGAGCTTTAAAAGTGTGAGCATCTTTATGGAACAAAATGAAAAGAATTTTTACAGCTAAATCAATTTGGCAGCACACAAAGCTCATATTTCATAGCTCCCTGAATATGAATTCTTTCTAGCCGTCAGCTTTGACCTCCCTTGTGGTTGAGTGTAGCACACTGCTCAGCGCCTATCTGCATTGTTATTTTCTCTGCAGAAAATCTCCGGGCTTGAAACTGCTCCATCATTGGCAGAGTGGTGTAAATGATTTGAGTTACGTTCCCTCAGTCTTGTGTCCTGCTCTATTTTCTGCCTGATGCTGTGATCATATTTTCTGAGAAGGCTGTGATTGAACTTTAAAGCCGCAGTCCATGCTATCACACATTACTTTACAGCGCTTATGGGGGCTATAATAGTCTGCTGATGCTCACCATTTTCATTGTGTTTGCATTAAAAACGGAGGCCATCCTGGAGGGCTTTCTGAGTGAAATTTGAAGTGAGTCACTGTGGCTTTACAGTGCTCTCTGCTTTACAGTCATCAAAGCTGCTGTTTGCTTTTGCAGAGCATATTGCACATTCACTCTTTATGCCTCAAGCTTGTGTTCATCCACAACCACTTGTCTCAGTGCACTCGACATTGTAATACCCCTGCAACTCTGCTATATCATTGCAGCAGAAAATCTATCCGAAGCCACCTCCTTCCTGCATCATGCGTACCACAAGACAGACCTGAATTACACTGTTTGTCCAGTTAGTAGGGGATGTATGTAAGGGGAACATTTCACACAAGTGTTGCCTACAAACTGTGCAAAATAACTGAGACACAAGACTCCAAGAGTCCTGTAAGATGAAACTATATGGTATTCTCTTCTCTTCTGCTGTGAAAGGAAACGATCTAAAACTGTTGAATCCCTTTTTTCTCCCAGGGGTGCCCCATCCTACCGCTTCCACGAAAAGTTTCAATCTATCGTTCCCTGTGGGTGAAATAGTGTACACACCTGACATGAAAATTAAATTTGAGGCAAACAGATCCCAGCTCCAGTGTCTCAGTTGTCGGAGGTGCCATACTTGTCTCTCTTTCTTTGCAGCCCCGGCGGGTGCTTGTGATTGCATAAAAATCGTGCTTCATGCAGTTTTAAAGATTCAAACTCAAACATAATACGCATTCGAACATGTGCCGCTCTTTTAGAGCAGAAACTCCAACCTGACATGTGACCAGGATGTGAGAGCTGAAAGTACTCATGAGGGCAATAAATGGCAGGCTGAGTGCAGTTCGGATAAAGGAGTGTCGTCCTGTAATAACATAACAAACCATTCCTGTTGGAGTCACTGCAGCTGCTCCTTTTTCCCCCTCATATCATTGTTCTTCATTCATTTCTGATTACTTCAGATTAATTTTCCTGCTTAGAGGCCATTACATAGTCAGGGAGTTGTTCAGTTGCATAAATATAGATGGGGCTGCTGTTGTGTATTCAGACAGCATGCAATATCAAGCGGTGGTATTCCCTTAAAACCAAGTACATTAATATAAAGCGCATGATTCGCTCCACTGCTCTGTTGGCCTACTTGTTTAGCTGTAGAAGATCATAGTGGTGTCAGCAAGCGTGTAGCATGGGGTCAGTCAAACATCTGCCTCTCTCACCTGGTGTCCTATTACACGGTACCTACTGTGCCGCTCACGTCAAGTGGTGTTAAGGTAATGAGATGCACTTGGCTGCAGCTGCCTTGACTAGCATATGCTCAGTCAAGTAAGATTGCCGTTTGATGTCATCCTGTGTTGTTATAAACAGGCAGAGCTGTGAGATTAGAACAGACATGAAGGAAAGGTTAAGTCTTAGCACCAGAGTCAAAATTAAAGCAGCAGTGGAAGATTAATCAAGATACAGTCACAGAGATTACCGCTCTGTTTGTGGGATTTCATTTATTAGCCTCTTTATTCAGGTGATGTGGAATCATATTCACACCAGAGTGGTGACTAACTTAATTTAGATGTGCTTATGAAGAACTGAATAGAGTTGAATACATAAAAAATAGAATCATTCATTAGAAGTAATGGCAGATCTTTTGGATAATCCAAACAATGGACCTCATGAATGTCCACATTTATATTCCTCAACGCTTTTATTCCCTTTTTGTGCACCCACTCAAAAACTGATGCCATTTGTTGTTTGAAATACATATGTTAGCCCACATCACAGGGTTACAGTTAATGTTCATGGTTATACAAAACACATCCTTACAATTTTAGATGGTTAGGATTTTTGCATTTTGAAGTAGGTGGGTTTTGGTTTTTGTCTAGTGAATGCTGAACCAACAGAAAACAACAACCTCGGGCAGTGTTTGGCAACCCCTGCCCTGGAGGTTTAAGATGTTTCCCAGCTTTAATACACTGGACTCAAATGAAATGGGTCTTCTCAAGAGCTTGTTACCAAGTTCTGAACAATTCTGTTAATGAGCTATTCATTTGACGCAGGTGAGTTGAATCAGGGAAAAACTGGTAGGGCAGGGGAACCTGAGGACAGAATTTGATAATGAACACTGGACTGGCCAAGACATAGGTCATCAATTTACAACTATGGATTGGGACACTATAACATGTCTGACTATGCTGATATGCAAGTATAGCTAAAGAAGTTATAGTAGAAGATCAGGAAGAGCTTAAGAGAGACAGGAGTTATTCTGGTGGTATGTTCCCTAGAATTGTGTGTGTATGTTCATTTTATAGTCTGTTCTATAGGCAATATGAGAAGTAGCACCATCCCCCACCAAAGCTAATCAAATTCATCTGGATAGGTGTGATCAGGAATGAAAAATAGAAGATGGTCAAAGGTGAAATCAAGATTTCCTTTTTTTTGCTGTTTCACTGTAAATGGAAATGCATCCAATATATGTGGGCTTTCAGCTTTCAGGTTCATTTTTGCTTCATTTTTTAAAAGAGTGTTAGACTTTCATAATGTAGCACACATTCTAAGGGACATTTTATAGTTCTTTTTATCTATCATGGAACCAGGTTTTGGATTTATTTCCAAGAAAAGTGATGAAGAGGCCTGTGAACTAGTAATCCATTTAGAAGTTAACTGTAAACGTTAATAAAATCAACTGTTAGAAATTGTGCATTGTAAATGCATGTTTTCTCTTTCATTTTAAATGTTAAAGCTAAGATCAGCTGGTTTCATACATATTACTTGATGTAAATAAAAAAAGTGAACGTCTTGAAACAAAAAACTCTGAAAAGCTCACAGTCAGTAGTAATCCAGTGTCTCATGTATATAGATTGTTTTTTAAATGTTTTCATTTCCCATGATATTACATCTTTTTTTTTAAGATCCTTTATAATATCTATTAATATTTATCACAAAACCTGTTATTGCTTTTTTTTTCATACAATGTATGTAGTGAGATTTGCCAAGGACTCCACATGGACTTTGACCACTATCTATCTATCTATCTATCTATCTATCTATCTATCTATCTATCTATCTATCTATCTATCTATCTATCTATCTA